>VZUI01053456.1:0-79624 GCA_013401135.1 Cettia cetti
TCCCTTCCCTGAACTTCCCTTCCCTGAACTTCCCTTCCCTGAACTTCCCTTCCCTGAACTTCCCTTCCCTGAACTTCGCTTCCCTGAACTTCCCTGAGCTTCCCTGAGCTTCCCTTGCTGAACTTCCCTCAACTTCCCTCAACTTCCCTCAACTTCCCTTCTCTTCCCTCTGGTTTTTATACTCCAAAATACTGAATTATAACATAGAAAGGATCACCAGTGACTTCTGAAAACTGACAAGTGTTAGCTTTCCTCCAGCCAAGTTAGCATATCCCTCACTTCAGCAGGCAAACCTTAGTTCAGTTGGCAGTAGGATTACAGCAGGTATGTTTACCCTGAAGAACACTCATTTTCCATTTATAATTATCTTCTCTGCTGAGTCAGAAGGGAAATCAAAATGATCCTGTTTTAGATTATGTTTTCCTTGGACTAATGTTAAAATTCTGGGTGACATTGTCAAAAGCATCCAATTTATGTAGGATCAAAAGACTGTGGCTTTCAAGATCATCTGCTCCTCAGATGTATAAGGGACATTAGAAAAACAGTACCTTTGGTTTCTAATTTTGAAGATGGAGACATAAATACAAGGTTGCTGCTTCTATTGCTGTTAGTATGGCATAAGATCATAATTTATGTTTTCAGATGAGGCTTTGAATACCATGATCTTATGTGTTCTAACTAGAAGCCAAGTTGCCCCTTGAGGCAGGTTTTAGAAGTGTACAAGTGTGCACTAATAGTTCCACTGTAATTTTTTTCTATGTCCCTCTGCAATATGGGTTTCTGGCAGCCACAATCTACTCCAGAGGATGAAGAAGATAGGAGGCTTTGTGTATGCATGTGAGAAAAAGTACTTTTTCTGGGAGAAGTTGTGGTTTGGGTTTTTGGTTTTTTTCTGTAACATTCTTCTCATCTGCAAATTGCTAGTTCCTGTTTGAAAACTGTGTGTAAGCAAGATGCTTTTATACCTCCTTCATCACTGTGTTCCACTTCCCCACAAGCAGATCCAGATAGAGGATGTCCTTTATTCCAAAGAGTATGTATGCCAACAATCCATGCCTCAGTGATCTAGAAATATTATGCTAACCCGCTCAAAAGTCAAAGCTGTTTAGAGCAGTTGCACCTACAGACATGCAGTGCAGGTCCTTTTCTTTTCCAGTTCTGTTCCCTCATTCCTATTTAAGAAAAGCAGAATTCTGTGAACAACTATGACAGCCATCAGCCTGTCTCCTCATCTGACTGCATGGAGCTGTATCAGCAATTTGGCCCAGCATCTAAACTAACACCTCATGAATCTCACCAAAATACAAGATAACAATACAGATGGAGTAAGATAACAATGCAGATGGAAGCATTTAAGTTAGTATATGTATGTAGAGTAATTTGGGTTGATAAATGCTGCAGAAGTTTAAAGCAGTATTTTGTCTCACACTCACATAAACTTACATTCCTTGGTTTTGCATTTTGTTGTGTGGATTAAGTTATAACAGATCTGTCTGAAGTACCCATTGAGGCTAAACAGTGGTGTTTCATTGTTTAATATCATCTGCTTTATTATGGGAATTCAAATAAAATTTCACCTAAACAAGGCAGGCCTTCCTGCTATTTATAGGATATTATGCCATATCCTGTGTCCACGTTTCACAGGCCAATGTGTAATTAATGATGTGTGTCCTTCCTTCTCTCCGTAATTGATGCACAAGCTTTTGGGAGGTTTAAAATTATGCACAAATGTGAAAAGTGGAAAAGGGAAGAAAAGAAGAAAAAGAATCTGCATGCCTTGATACCACAGTGGAAGTGGGAGTGGGGGTGGGTTGCTCTAGGCAAGTTCAAAACTGCACTGCCTCGCAGCATTGCTGAGATCCATGAGCTTTGAACATTGTCTGGCTCCAATGCCTCCATGATCCTGTTCAGAGAAGTTGTTTCAAATGTGTCTTTTCCTTCTGTTGCCCCTTGCCCTGGCATCTGGCAAGAGGGCAGAGGAGCCTCTCCTTCAATTTTCTCCTGAGTGATCTCCATCTCACCGTTGTTCGCTTTCAGGTTGGAGGCAGGTGTGCAGGAGACCATAGGTTCCTTTAATCCCTATTAAGAACAGCAGATCACAGTTGCCCCTCTGGCCTTGTTCCCTATGACTATGAAACTAGCTTTAGCAGCAGAGAGATTTAATCTTTCTAGTGGAAATGTAGTGCTGGTCAAAGGTCTGCACTGCATCTTTTAGGACAGTTTCTTAGCTGTGTGAAGTTAATTGTGAGGCAGTGTCCATTCCAAGTCACAGATTTTGGCAGAAGGCTTGTGCTGCACTCTTGCCTTTCTGCAGCTCTGCTCCCTTCCCTGGGAGAGATCTCAAAGAGAAAAGCCACAAACTACACCAGATGTGCGAAGAGGCCTCCAGCTCTTCTTAGAGGCTCCTTTATTTGCCTGCCTCCTCTTCCCATTACCTATCTGGTGACCAGAGGGAGGGAACAAGCAGTTCTGGGATGCACTGCAAGCTGCGTGGAGATGATAAGCAGCTCTGTTTTTCTTTGTTATCTCTAAAACCTACCTGGTGCAGTCTGTCAGCTGCTTCAGGTGCTCTCTGAGAGCACGGGTGAGGATGAGCCAAGGTGTCTATGCTACATAGTACTCTGGCTGTACCCTTGCCAGTGCCTGCAGCAGATAGGACAAGCTGATAGGAAGCAGCCAGTCACTCCTTCAGGAGTTGCTGCCCAGTTTTGTTCCGCCATCTTCAGTTAATTTAGATCATACCTTAAGTGCGTCCACAACTACGTTTAAGCAAAAGCTGTTACCATAGTAACACTGGAGATTTTCTAAATGCAGTCTATGATGTAAACAGCTAAAATGACTGTCACCCCAAATAGTTTATTTCTTCTGTGTAGTTTATTGAGTATTTAAATGTGTTTTGGCACACACAGGTTTACCACTTCTAAGTGTAACTTGGAGGAGTAACACATCTTTTCTTACTGCTTCCATTTCAGCAGATCTGTTTCCATGTCAACAGCTCACATTGATAAAGAATTGACATTCTGACTGCATTTGGCAGTGTAGGATACAAGGTGACAATTAAAATAAATCAATGTTTCTAATGATGCTGATGTTAAAACCATGCCAAAATACTGGGATTCCCATGCACAGTAGGCAGAGATTGCTTCTTTTAATCTGCAGACAGTGAGGCAGGAATTCTCACGGGAACAGACTTTCTTTGCAAGGTTTTTAAGCCTTCCTGCTTACAGATGCAGAAAGACTGGGAAAGCAAACTCTCTCACAGAAAAATGCACCTAGCACCCTGTGTGTATGTGCATATGTGTGTTTGCTTTGGCTCAACCACTTCTAATCTAGGTGAGGTCTAGGAATGCATAAAGCGTATAATAAAAAGTAGAATGCACTTCTTGGATTGGAAACCTGTTCTGAGACGAGTTTCTCACAAAAGCTGTGGAACAGGGCCCCCCTCTTTCCACTCCTGATTTCCTTGTAGCGAATATATGTGTTGAAATTACTGAGGGACAAGAAGCATGGAGGCCCAGAAGGGCATTTTTTTAAGCTTGCAAGCCTGTTCAACAGACTGGCACCTTCAAATTGTGTATTTTGGGGAGGCTTTTCTCTGTCTCTGTGAGCAGCATGCAGATACATAGTTGTCACTGTTGAGGTGTCATCACTGTGCTCGCTCTCCCTTAGTTCATAAGAGCTGAGATTAGTGTCTCAATGTATTAAGCACCCCATTTACACATGATATGAGAGACAAGAACATGACCCCCATTTTACATGGGCAGAGAAGGATTGAAAGAAGTTTTTCAAAGCTGCAGGTTGAATTGTGTGCTTCCAGGTGGTGCAAGCTCTCAACCTATGGTCGGGATGCCAGAAAATCCTTTATCTGGTATTGGCTCAGGGTCATACTGAAGTCTTGTGGCAGACATGGAAATCCAGCTTAGCTCTCCTGATTTATAATGTATTCACCTTCAAGAGTGAGCAAAATTTGGGAAAATGTTTCCATGGAGGTATTCAACTTGTCTGAAGGTACTCTGTCAAGTTTGAAGTAGGTTTAAAATCTATAATTTTTGTTGCATCTGCGGACTATAAATACCTTCTGATGTTAGGCATGTAGGTGATATGCCTAGTGATCTTAGTTGCTGTGGATTCTCCTGCAATCCAGTGAAAAGAAATAAGTTGTGTCCAAGCAACAGTTCATACCACCTTCAGCATGTTGTCTAGCAGTGCCTGATACTGCTTTGTGAATGTGTAAATTCACTTGTTACATCTTTCATATTATGGAATTATATATTTTTTGTGGGTTTGACAAGCGCACAAATTTACTTTGCCTAGTGAGGCTTCTATTTTTGAATGAAGTTCTTAGGTGTTGTTTTAGAGAAAAGACTATAAAAGCAGAAATACCAGTAAGAGTAATGTGGTTCCTGATACCACAGAGGTATACCAAAATCTGGTGAGATTTGCTCTGGTACACAGAATCAGTCATTTGTGTAATGGATAGTGGAGATGAATATAATAAATCCCTCACATGTACTAATGACAGTTTTATTTTCAGATTGCATTATTTGGAGGATCTCTGGACACTTCAGAAGAATTAGTGGATTATGCCTCACAGGAGCCCGTAAGATGGTAAGTATTATTACTATATTTTGTAAATGTGAAGGAATTATTTTTTATTAATAAACAGAGAAATTACAAAATCAGTCAAGTGCATGGCAAATAAATTTTCCCTATAGAAAAATCCCACTCTTTCAAATACAAGGCATGTGCAATATTTATATTTCAGCAAACGAGCCATTGCTGAATGACTTTAATTTGATTGTGCAGGAGTGAGACACTTTTAGGACGTACCCTGTGAATGTCACTGAAGTGCTGTAGCATAAAAAATAGATTGCAACTGAGACAGGATGTGTAATCTCTGGTCTTGACTATTGGCTGTATCTGACAGCAGAATAGCAGCTGGTTAGCTGGGGCTGCACAATAATTAGGGCTAAGATGATCCAGCCCTCTCTCCTGAACTGCTGTTGGCCTTCCTTACTGTATTACCTCATCTCCTGGCTTCAGGGATTGGCAATCCTTCAAGGAGGAATGCACTATATTGTTTTCCCCCACCTTGAGTTAGAGGTATAAAAGTGGCAGGGGCTGTATGTGCTGCTTCTCAGAGTTTGGGCTGAGTGAGGGGTCCTGTAAGAGGGTAACCTTCAGCACCTGTGGGATTTGGTTTTGAAGGGCACCAGGGTCAGGCAGGTGTCCCACCTGGTGCCACAGCTCTCAGTACCTGGCTTTGCCTGAGTTCTGATGTCTCTAGACACTAGAAGATTTTACCACACACTTGGCTGTTCGTTCTCAAGCTAAATTTCAGTACCTACAGCCATTGTTCCATGGAGATGTGACGAGCCATATGATAGTGCTCCTTTTACCCATTTTATTACCTAAATTTAATTAACAGGCAGTTATTATATCTAGACGGACAAATATAATAATATACTGTCATGCTTCATTGTAAATAATGTCTGTAGTGGCCAAAGCAATGTTATTTGACTTAATATGAATGTGCTTGATGTATGCCATCTAGAGTGAGATGAACAGGATGCCTAAGACACACTCTGTAGTAACATGTGGTCCCTGTTGTTCAAAAGCTTTGGAAATCAATCCATAATCAATAACAGTAAAGTTCTAAAGAATGGAAAGGTGGTCATAATAATTTATATTTGAGTTAATGCAAACCAGAAGAAATGCATAACCAAACACAGAAAGGAACTGAAGAACAGCTATAACTTGGCCCAAGAAATTCTGTGCTAAAGACCCTGACTTTAAGAAGACCATAATGCCTAAGACACAGCTGAGAAACCTTTGTGCAAAACAGAAGGAATATATGAATTAAGGATGTTAAATGGTGTTTGTCTCTAATTGGATACAGCATAAATGCCCTGAAAATGTTAACCTAGTTCTTTCCAAATCTGAAAATAGTTTGTTCTTTTCACCCAGAATTTCTTCTGATTTTGCAGAGGTGCACTTGTGGACCACTAATTGAAAAAAAATCCTATAATTCTAATAGGTGAGCAAACTCTGTTCCAATCCAACACTAGAAAGTGGAGGAGGAAAGAAATTAGTTACAACCCCTCATGTAAGAAAAAAAAAAAAAAGGTGGGAAATAATAAAGAAAATTAGTTTTCCTAATAAATCAAATATATTACACTTTCATCTTCTGCCCTTCTAAAATAAAAGAAAGCAAGAGGTTGTCAGTGGCAAAATACTACGTTGTTGAATTTTAATAGAATTGTAAACCCCATTCCTCAGCCTTTGTGAGGATGTAGTGGAAATGCAAGATGCTACTCACAGTTCTGCTTGGTTTCATTCAGTGTCAGAGTTGCCTTTTGTTGTCAGTGGGGAGCAGTTCCTATGGAGTGAAACAGCACATACAGCATGGACTAAAGTGCCTCAAAACAGCTGTGTGCTGCCTTAGGCAGTACCTCAGTGGTTAAAAGGGATAATGAATGTGCACACTAATAACAGTGAACAGAGCCAGTTTAAGGATCAAGACCAAAGGTTATATTTGGGTAAAAGAGAGAAGAAGGTGAAAATACACAGGTGTGCAGGAATACAGTATTGTAAGCATATTTAGGGCCTTGGCAAAAAAAAAAAAAAAAAAAAAAAAAAAAAAGAAGAACTCTTCTTACTTTGCTGTTACTTTGCAACAAAGGTTTTAACCTGAAACATAGGTAACTAAAATATTGCTTCAAGCTGCCTTAAACTTCACAGAGGCTCTCTTCTGCTGAGGACTGGGCAGAGCAGAAGGGAAGGGTATTAACTACTCAGGGCTTACTGAGAACTAGTGGGGCTTTCTGCTGGGGTACCCATTCCTGGGCAGTCACTTTGCTACCTTTTAAAAAGGATAGGGATGTTCCTCAACTCTTTGTGCTGGTGCAGGTAGCTGTGCAGGCACAGAAACCTCATACCAGAGAGAATGCTGCAGTTTCAGTAGTAATAGGGTTTGGCCAGAAAGAGAGTGAAAGACCACACAGTGACACATGCAATACCCCCATCTTCTTCTGCTGTCCTGGATGTGCCAAGTCTTTCTGCTCTTTTTCTTGTCCACAGCAGAGGAGCAATACAGCAAATTGGCTGCTTGCTCCATTCTCTCTCCTGTAGCTGTAAGATGATGTGCTGTTGCTACCACTAGAAGAGTGGCACTGGGTCTCTCGTGGCAAAGTAAGCAGGTTCCAGTGACTGGCAAATGCATACTGCAGCAAAAGGAATATTCCAGGGTGTCAGAAATATCTCACCTTGGTTCTGCATCTGGGTGTTTAAATGCTGACTCAGCATCCCAATGCACTGTGTTATTCTGGAAGAAAGTTACTCCGTTTACTCCTCAGGTTCCTAATTGCTGGGGTCAGAGACTGGCCTGTAATTGCAGCTGTCAGCTCACTGTTAAATAGAGAGATGTAAAATACCTCCTTGCACATAATTTATTAACATTTTAAACCCATCAGGGGACATATAAAACATTCCTTTTTTTTTGTAACATTTATAAACTACTGAGGAGTGCAGAAATATTCCCCTATATTAATTACAGTAATTTAGGTGATGTCCATGGAGGGCTGGTGAGCACAGCAGCTATGATTCTCCCCCCACAATTCTTTTATTTCCAGGCACTGAGGTTCCCCTGAGCCCCTTCCAGCTGCAAATTCTCCTGGCATAAAGCAGGGTAATGCTGGAGGGTGAATGTATTTTCTGACCATGTATACATGAGGGGGTTGCACGAAGATTACTGGTAAGCCTGCTTAGTTAAACCAATGGAAAATGTGGCATGGACAGTCTTATTTCATCTGGTCACTTCTTTTAGATTTGGATTAGGTTTGAAATCAAGTAAACTTCCATTTAACATCTTTAAATAAAGATGTATGAAGGCATTCACATCAGTTTAACTTGAATTGTTTCAGTCAGATTTAAATGAAACCGGTGAAGCTTTCTTGTACTGAGGTGACCTCAGTAAATACAAATTTCTGACTCTATTCTACAGACCGAAGGAGCTGCAGCTCTTCTGGGTTTTCTCAAGGCATAATGTTAGTCACCTATGCCAGTGGGAATTATAAACTTTGCTGGATGGGGGTAAATCAAGTGAGGGACATATAGTGGTCAAGAAAGGAACATGAAGAAAGGCAGCTCTACTTGTCACTTGATGAAAATGAGCTCAGCAGCTTATTTGAACTTCTCCAGGCCTAGTGCTGTGAATGGTTGGGCCTGCCACAGGGCCCCAGTGTCTTATTATCATTAGAATATCCAGTGAAAGTATCCAACACTATCCAGTGGGGCTAGCACAAGCACACATGGGGGTAATGCAATCTGACTGGGGAAGGGTCAGCCTGCAACATGTATAGACAGCAAATTCCCTTTAGAGCATTCACTCCTCTGCTGGGACAATAGAGCTCTTGGTACTTGTGTGTGAAAGCAGAATGGGCAGGTAGCTATTCCCATTGGGTTATTTCAGCCAGCTGATGCAAAGTAAGAAGTGCAGCTACTTTCAGTCCGTGAAACCTTGGTGGTGGGCATGTTCTCCTGCAGTAGTGTGACATTTGGAGAATAGAGTATGTTATGCTGAATGTCACCTTGAGTTTCTCCCACAAAATAGTTTGAAGAATGTTCCCCAGCTGCACATGCTGAGCTGTGAGACTTGTTGCTGAAGGCACGTAATGTGGTGTAGTCTTAATTTTAAATTACTCCATCATTAGTAAGCGTTACAGAATTGCTCTGGTTTTGAACGGTACATATATGTGGTTTTCTTCATCAGAGGTGAAGCCATATAAACACTGCTTGTCACTTTCTTGTTATGCACTTGCTGTGTCACCTGTGTTTCAGTGGGTGTCCCAAAACAGTGATGGAAAAGCACTGGATCTAAAGTAGTAGGGTTCTTGAGCCAGAGGGGAACTGATTAGATCCAGTTCCTGAAGGGGAATTCTTCTGCAGAAGTGTTCTTCCTGTTTCTGTGCCGCTAGGCCATATATCATTGGAGGGCTGAAATTTGTTTTTATCAATTCAGAAACAAGATCCTACATCTGTTCCTAATTACAGGTAGGGGTCTCAGAGGAGGTCTGAGTTACCGTGTATGTGGATATCAAAGTGCCTAGCTCTCATTACTTGAATAGGTAAATAATTTTATTCATCATCTGTGCAGGGACATAGGAAGTGTAGCCCAGGAGATGTTAACAATTAACAGCAATCTCATCTGCCTTACTGGCTATCAATATCTTCTGCTCAGTAGTTTAATATTGACTCTGTAAACCCGCTGAAAAGGGATAATTTTATTTTTTCGTGTGAATTGGACATTTACAAATATATTTCTGGCTTTGTTCAGATTGAATTTACACTGTATTTTTCTACAGAGGATATGATTTATGGTTTTTGATCTCTGTGGGGGAATGAGGGACCAAGTGTCCTCTGTAAAATGTGTGCTACCACAGCTTGTGACTGGCTTCCATTCAAGTCAAAGTGCTAACCATTGTGCAGGACTGCTTCCTGTGCCTGAAATGAATAATTTCTCTGGACCCAAAATTTTAGTTTTGACAGAGCTGGTATTGTTGCTATTCACTTTGAGGACATCTGTCCCTGTTCCATACAGTGTACAGTTTTACTTTACAGTAAATGTAAGGATTTGCTTTTAGTTTTTAAAAGGTCTTGCCCTCACTGAACAGTTACTTTAGTTGCTCATAAAAAGGTCACATGTAAGAAATGCACCAGCCTTTGATATTGATACAATTTATTGCTATAGATTCAAGCAGATGTGAGAGAAAAATAACAAAAAAATGTAGCTACTTGAAAGCAAATACACTACTATTAATATTTTTAACTTGAGCTGGCCTACCTGAAGCACACTGGTGGCTTTTACTGAAGTCATCTGCATAGCCAGAGAGTATGGGCAAGAAAGAGTTAGTACCACATACCAGATGCTGATACCACTCCTCTGTATAGTTTAACCATGACACTACAAAGTGACTCTCCTCCCTGTAGAAACTGTAACTCAAGGGTTGTTAACTCGACCCCCTGTTAAATTGTAAACTGGGAAACTTTTTTTCCATGAGAAATTCAACTGTATTCCAGGCAGTACAAAATACTGCTGACAGAATTGTTCTGCCCACTGCTAATTGTGGTAGCAAAAGTGCTTTGATGGTTTCTATGTATGAGGCTGGGAAATCCCTCTGAGAAACTTAACACATGCATTAATGTAAAATACACTGATGCTGTTCCTTGTATTTTTCAGTTTGTTGAGCTGAACAGCAGTTACCTGCCAATGGGAACAGGAGACAATCTGATGATTTCAAATCAGTGCATTTAATTTGAATTCAGTACCAAGCACATTGCTAGAGTTATTAGTAAAGCAATCAGTTCAGAAGCAACTACAGCAACTTGGGTGGTAAATAGATGGCAGCCTGGATTTATTAAAAGTAAGTCATACAAACTAATTTCTTTCTCTGAGAGGATAAAAAGCTTAAATACACCAGAACTGTGTATCTCTGTTTCACGGACATTTTTCTTACAGTTCCATATGACAGTCTCATAAGAAAATTAGAAGCATGGATAAGATGTAATATTTTATAAAATATGATGGCTTGTGAGTCATTTTGAGTGACAGTAAATATACATGTCAAGGTATATCTGAAGTGCTTGTCACATTGCTACTTATATATGTATTAATAACTCCCTTTTGAAAGAGGAGAGTGCTATCTTCCGGGAATCAATTCTGGCTCAAATACTAAGTTAATGTGATCTATTTTCATTAATTGCTTTGATGGTGGGATTAAGATTTCATTGATTGTATGTGTGAATGATATTAGTCTTCTTGGGACTGGAAGTACCATGCAGAGAGTAGTCATGAAAATATCCTCTTTTCTGTATGTGTTCCTGCATATGCACTAGAATCTTGGACAGGAATATGTGCATTGCTATGCCACTTTAGAATTTTGTCTATAAAGAAAAACTCCTTCTGTCCTACCTGGGATCCTGAAATGGGCTTTCTATCTGCAATTACTCTAAAAAACCCAAACCCCAAAAGAACTCACATTGAAAAACTTACAGTAAAAGAACATTGAAGTTGTAAAGCCAACCACTGAGTAATTAGGAAATAATAAATTCAAGTGGCCTGCATAATTTTATTTCAGCTTCCTTATGCATATTTATTATGAAGCAGTCTTTAATTCCAGGAATGCACACTATTTTTAACTCAGGATTCTCCTTTGGTAGCTGTCTGAAAAGGGAAGAATGTCAGACAGCTTTTGGCTCCCTGCAATTTCATGAAAAATTCCTCAGAACTTTATTGCAGGCCAGTTTGCAGTCCCCCATTCCTAATTATATTATTGCAAAATGGAGATGAGCAGACAGAGGCATTGAAGCGCTTCAGAAAAATGTTACAGAAGCACTACAAAGAAACATGTGTTAATGAAGTGCAACAATGATTTAAGAATTTGGTGAAATCTGACTTTAAAAAATAAGTAAAACTTCAAAAATCCTTCCAAATTCACATTTCAGTGCAGACATTTTGCAAGGTCTGTAATTAAAGTCGTAATATGATCTCTATGTACACTGAATCTTTGTGTCTGAAGGTTTGCACTGTTGCCTTAGATGCATGACAAGTAGGCATTTTGTGTTGGATGCTCTGGATAATACCATTAGATGCACAATAATTAGGTGTTTTCATCTCATTAATATTCATTTTCATACATTCAAATGCCTCTCTTATAGCATTTGTTAATTAACATACATTTACAATGGTATATTCCTCTTCCCCATTCACCCATTCTGACTAATTTAATGAGCTGACATATCAGATGACTTCTTGTACAGGATTCTGCTGTAGTATCTTTGGTGGAAACAAAGGAGTGGTTATCGTGCTGTTTGCAAGTGGTATTAGCACAGCTATTTTTTCATAAGGAATCTGGGCCATGGAGAGTTTGTTCTCAGTGATGCTATTGCAAAATAGAGGGCTCCTTACTGTCTATTTCCTTTTGTTCATATTGTTAAAAACAGCATTGCAGAAGCAAAGTTTGTGCCCTAATGTATTATTCAAATTGAAAGCAAATAGAGTTTGTACCCCTAAAAGTTTGTGTTTTGAGAGTAGAATGCAACCTGTGAGACTGTAGTGAGGGACACATCAACATTAACAGAAAAAAACCTTTAAACATTCTTGTAAGTAGGGCTAATTTAAAAGGTAAACTAAAACATTCAGGGGAGTTGAAGGAAATCCCCATTTCCTGATAATGTCTGCAAGGAGGTGAAATAGTAACTGAAATGCTGCTGTATAATTACACCTGCTGGGGATATTCATTATGATTCTTTGGTTTCTCTGGAGTCTGACTATTAGTAGTAAGTAAGACAGCTTGCCTGTGTATCGCACAAATATTTTAATAGACTGTGCATAGCACCTTCCACAGTAAAATCTGTGGTTTCAGCTCCTGTGTTGCTGCTGAGGGGCAAAATAATAATAATAATAATAATAATAATAATAACAACAACAACAACAACAGCAAAAAACGTACAGAGAATAAACATAGTTCCTTCTGTAGGTTTAGAAGATAAAGTTTTTGTGACACTACAGTTTTTCGAGTCTCATTTCACCAAAAATTAAGGTGAAAAACTCCTGTAAAATTCTTCATACTGATACATCAAAAAGCAATCTCAGCAGTTAACAGATTATTCAAATTCAAAGGGAGAAAACACACCTGGAGGGGAATGTTCAAAAAGGCTCAATGTCAACTTAATTCTGTTCCCACTGAAGTCAATGGGAGTTAAGCCAGTACAGAGCGTTTTTCAAAATCTTAACCCTGGGATCTGCATACCCATCTAAGTTCGATGAGGTTTACTCTTTAGGAGATTCCAAGTTATTAAGGGAGAGATTTTCAGTAGCACCTGAGGGATTTAGAAGCACAGTTCAATTAGTCTTCCAGTGCAATTTGTGCTTCTAAATACCTGAGACAGGTTTGAAAATCTCACTCTAAAACCCTGTCTCAGCTGTTGGTTAAAGCCTCAGTGCACATGTCTATTCTGATAAAAATAGGATTGCAGTGTGAGGCACATGCAGAATTTTGCGTGTGGTTGGATGGTACGCCAGGAGAATAGGCTGTCACATCCTTGTTAACTATAAATGAAGGGCACTGTCAAGTGAGGAGCGTTCGAACAACACTGCAAACACTGCTGCCGCCATCCTGTGCTGGGCTCTGCTTAATACTGAAGAGTCACGTTCCGTGACCTGTGTTAAACTGAGAGGCAAAGAACTCCCTGAAGATGCAAGGAGGGTAAGTTGGTTTTCATTTTGAGCGCGGTGGAAGGATCTGATGCCCCACTTTTTGGATTGGCATATCATTTAGGAGTGATGGATGCGGTTATACGTCGGTGAACATGATTTACATGGGCTTAAATGGCTCCTTTTGACGTGGTTTTTATACTGCAGCCACCCAACAAAACCTTGCCCTGCTAGTGCACTGAAAATGATCAGATTTAAGTGTCTTGACAGCCCTTGCTTTTTCTGCTGGCAAGAAGAGACATATCCCTCCTTTCCCAAATTTCATGGAACAGAAAACACACTTGTCTGAAAGAAAAAAGAGTAGACAATTCTGTCAGTGTGTTAGAAACTGGGAGATTCAGCTGTGGCTCTTAGGAGAAAGGTTTCAGAGTCCAGTGTTCCTTAATTTAAGGGCAGCTTGGCTGGAAATGCCAAATTAACTCCCTCACTGTTTGGAAGCTCCAAGTACGAAATGCTGGTGGTTCAAAGGTTAGTCTGCCTTCTTTGCTCATAGGATGCAGTGTATGTTTCACACAGAAATGGGCAGTATGCCTCTTTGAGAGGTCAGACTCTCCTTGAGATAAATCTAAGCACTCCCACTGATGGGAAGTAGTTGGACAGCTACTGGGCAACATTACCACCAGAATGATGTTTTGAACCATACTGGTTCTCCTCAAGACCTCCTGTGAAGGTGCCTTGCTTTACATTTTAAGTCTGCTGTGGTGTACTTGAATGGGAATTTGAGGATCATGAAGGAAGAAATGGAAGTAAGAAGCTGATAAAGAGGTTTTCCTTTAAAAAGGATGGCTAAAAAAAGGATACTAAATTTGAATTAGTGTGCAGTACACCACACAAAAATGAAGAGGAAGCTTGTAAGTTATTGCCAGGGCTGTCCTAGTCACTCTGAAATTAGGTCTAACAGAAAAATCAGTCTTAATCTTTCCTTGGGTAGGCAGATGGGTGAAAAAAAAAGTAAGTCTGTTTTTGTACCATCTCTTCTTCTCAGCAAGCCTTGTACTCATGTCACAGGGAGGAGCAGCAGGAACATTACAGCAGCAGACCTAGAGAAATGCCAGATGCTCTTCTGTGAGCAAAGGGGGATGAAGCAGCAGGAAATGAAAGGAGCCTTATCCTGATGAAGGCAGAGAGGTAGCAAGCTCTGCAAAGCAGGGTGAAATAGCTCCCCACTCTGTAAAAGGAAGGAGTCTGGGAGGTGAAGTAGTGATAATTCACACAACCCATGCCAGCCTATTCAGGGGACTACTGTGTAATTCAATACAGAGTGAAGAATTACCATCTTTATACACTATTGAACCTAAACCAAGCCCACAGCCAAACTGTTTCAAGGGAAAGCATTTGCACTTGTACTGGAAATAACAGTTAATGAATGCCTCTAGAAGCTTCAGATTACGTTAAGAGTTGAGATTTACTGTCTGAGTAGGATATCTCTTATGACAGTACTTTTGCTTAAAAACAGATTCCCCTTTGGAACTGCTTGATAAAGGAAAATACAACCAACTATGTTATGGAGCTCACTTTTCAGGGAGAAGAACTCTGCAGAGAACTGCTGCCTCTGAGGCCTTCCGAGTGTATTAAAGTAAGAAAGCTCTGAGTGTCAGAAGGGTGGAAAAGGATTTTTAATAGGCAGTTCCTCAAATGAAAAAGGCAACGCAGTATGTGGCTGGCTCATCATAAGGAAAAAAAAAAAGATTGCATTATGGGGAGGCTAATGTTGTGGAACCTAGGACAGGTCAGGAGGCAACTGAATCAGAGGTGAGAAAAATGAATCATAAAATGGTTTGGCTTGGAAGGGACCTTTGAAGGCCATATAGATCAAGCCCCCTGTAATAAGCAGGCGCATCTTCAACTGTATCAAGTTGCTGGGAGCCCTGTCTAACCTGACCTTGAATGTTTCCATGGTTGAGGGACCTACAGCTTCTCTGGGCAACCAGTTCCAGTGTTTCACCACCCTCACAGTAAAAAATTCTTTTAATATATCTGATCTGAATCTACCCTTTTTTGGTTTAAACCCATTCCCCTTGGTCTTATCACTACAGGCTCTATTAAAAAGTCTGTCCCCATCTTTCTTGTAAGACCCTTTCATGCACTCTAAGGTATAAGGTCTCCCCAGAGTGTTTTCTTTCCCAAGCTGAACAACCCCACGTCTCTCAGCATGTATTCATAGGGGAGGTGCTCCAGCCCTGTGATCATTTTGATGACCCTACTCCAGACTCACAACATCAGGGAAATGTCTTTCCTGTACTGAGCTGGATGCAGCACTTCAGCTGGGGTCTCACCAGAGAGAGTAGATGGAGAGAATCAGCCCTCTTGACCTGCTGGCCATGCTCCCTTTTGTGCAGCCCAGGATATTGGCCATGCTCCCTTTTGTGCAGCCCAGGATATGGTTGTCTTTCTGGGTTGCCAGCACTCATTCCCATGTTGAGGTTCTAATAAACCAACACTCTCAAGTCTTTCTCCTCAGGACTGCTCTCAATCCATTCTCTGCTCAATCTGTATTTGGTTTTGGCATCACTCGATGCCATAAGCAGGATCTTACACTAGGCTTTGTTAAATTGTATGAGATTCCTATGGGCCCATTTCTCGAGCTTGTCCAGGTCCCTCTGGATGGCATCCCTTGTGTGTTTCAAGTGCAGCACATAGCTTGGTGTCACATGCAAATTTTTTGAGGGTGCACTCAGTCCCTTTTTCTGTGTCATTGGTGAAGGTATTAAACAGTACTGGTCCCAGTAGAGTACCCCTGAGGGACATGATTTTTCACCATTCTCCATCCAGACACTGAGTTGTTTACTGCAACTCTTTGAGTGTGACCCTTCAACTAATTTCTTATCCATGGAATAGTCCAGCCATCAAATCTGTACCTCTCCAGATACAGAGAGAGGAGGATATTGTGGGGGAACCTCAAAGGCCTTGCAGAGTTCCAGATGGATGACATCTGTAGCTCTTGCCTTGTCCACTAAATGGACGAGCTGTTGGAGTAGTCACAGGAAAATGCAGTATGAAGAGAAGGATGTGAAGAAGTGAGGAGAAGACAAAAGTATCCCCTTGACCCGGATAAAAGACTTAAGAGATCTGGGTAACTTTTCTGATTTGAGCTGTGAAAGTGTCTGATGCACAGAGACTCCTATGTTGTGGTCAGTCTCTGAACAGGCACTTAATGCAGTCTTATTTTAGTTTCAATTTTGTGAAAAACTGCAGCTCCTGATAATCAAACACTGGAACCCTTTTGATTCTGCACGGCTTGCCTGGCCTGGAGGCTAGACCCAGAGTGATGGGTAATGGGAGCTTTGACAGGAACACTGCACAGATTGGTGATTTGGAGAGTATCATTTTCTTCACTCATGGTCTAATCTTGGAGGAAGTGAGTCACTGGTATCTTTTTTTCATTTGCTTGGAAGTTATGCTGGTTAGCAAGAACACATTATAGAAGAGCCAAATTTACTATCCTTCCTTCCTATACTTGTGTCTCTCTTGTGCTAAGTTATCCCACTTAATGCAGAAGAAAACACCCATCTTGAAATGGGGTCCATAAACAAGTGGCTCTAAAAGAAACAGATGAGCTATTTAATTAGTGACTTCTGTTCATCCCTGCCACCCAGCCTGGCCTACTCCTGCCTTTACCTGGCTCGAGGGGAACAGATCATAGGGCAGTAGTGCTGCAGCGTTCCCTTCCAGGCAGAGCGTGAGACCTGTTCAGCTTCATGGGGAAACAGTGACCCTGCAGCAACAAGCCCTCTGTGAGATGTGAATCTTGCTGTAAGGATGATAGTGGTGCAAAGCTGTCTTAATGTCAGCATTAGCAGGATGGACAGGTGAGTTGTAGAAATAGCTAATAGAAGAATTTTTGGGAGACTCTTTGGGGCCATCCATAAGACTGTGCAAATCCCCGTCCTCTAAAGATGCATCTCCTCCCTGACCCCCAGATGAGCTGTTCTCACGATGCTGAGGCCAAAGGCTGGGACAGAGTGCATATCACTAAGGTAAAGTGGAAATGCAAACATATACCTCCATTTGTGCTGTGCTCCTTCCTGACATAATCAAGTACTGTAAGTTTTACACACCAGTGCACAGATTACTGGCATTTACTAGGAAGAATGAGGAGCAGGCTGGCAACTGCTTGGAGGCACATGGAATATACAGGCAATTGCTCTGGAGCATGGGGAACACACAGGCAATTCAATTCCCAACTGGTTTCTAGGCAGGAGCTACCAATTAAAATTAAAAGAATAAAAGACCGCAAGCTTGGGACTGATGATACGCTCTGGAGAGAGGAGTTGCCAACAGCTTGTGCTACAAAGATGCCTCTCTTTCAGTGGATTTCAAATGGTGAAAGAAACTCAGGTAACAGATCATTCTTTTCTTCTGGCTTCCCTGATTTTCATGTCCTCAGTTGTACTCAGCCAAATTTCCTACAAAGACAGACGGGGCTGCTCCCCATGAATTCCAAACGGCAAACCAGCCGTTTGAGAGCGGATGCAGTGAATATGCCAGCAGTCAGCTATACCTAGGAAGTGAGATTTTAAAACTGGGCATCAGGTAGCTGAGCAGAGAATGCTGAATGATGAGGCTCAGATAGTTCCTTAATAACGGTGTGATATATATATATGAAATTATTTAGGAATTAAAAAAAAAAATCTGTCTGACATGTCTTTCACATTAATTGTTCATGAGTCTCTGAAGCAAACCTCCTCTTCTGATGAAGAAAACTGAAGCCTGACTAGGTGAGGTTATTAGACATATGTGGGATCTGCAAAGCTGGGATTTATGCTATGTCCATCACAGTGGTCTCTAAGGATCATGTGGAAAGTGTGTAAGTTTTAACTGTGATTACCAAACTGCAGCTGCCACTGGGCAGATGAAGTTGTAAATCATAATCTGTCATTGGTTATGAAGTCAAAACATGCTTTCCTTGCTTCTCTGAGAAATCATGTGAATGTTGATTAACTAGTCAGGTAGAGGCTGCTGGATAGGAGAATTTCACAAAATGCAGTGAGTTTACTCAATTTTTAAAATGTTTTGTATAAAAGAGGATAGCACAAAGACTCTGAGTGCTTTAGGATATGGAAGTCCTAATGGTGATGCAAGGCAAGGATTGTGCTCTTACCTGAACTCCCTGCCAGCCAGAGAAAAAGCTATACCCACCAGCCACAGGTGGCTCTAATCCAGTCAAAATGTCTGAAGGAAGTATATGCATTGTTTTAAGATGCATTTTGTCACAGGTGGCCTTTGCTTGGGAATCAGAGTAAGAAAGTGAAAACCTTTCCAGCACTTCACCTCTGTTGGATAACTTAGGAATGCCCAGACTCCAGACAACAATGCTTCAAAGCCGTTGGGGTTCCTCATGTCAAACACAATTCTGCTACAGTAGGGTTTGCTTTGTGAGGGATAAATTGTGTGGCTTTCGGATTTTGGAGAGCTTAACACAGATACTGATCCACCAGCAGGTGCAGGATGGAATCATTAATTACTGCTTAGCTTAACAAACTGCAACTTAAATTATGATATTGATTACAATGCTGAATGAAAAGGCTGAGCTGGCATTACAGTATTTGACACAAGCAGCACTTTGAAGTGTTCACACTGATTGCAAGATGCACCATTATTGTTTTTGGGAAGCAATGGACTTAAAATATGGCGTTGCATAAAGTGCTAAGTGCTTCTGAATTCATTGACTTAAACTTTGATTAAAAATTTTGTATGGCAAAAGGTGCTCACCCAGAGTTCTTGTTCTCCTTAACAAGTACAAGCCAGTGTTTGTTGCATCAGTTCACCAAATAAATGACATTAAAGTACAGCAAAAATACATTTGCAGCATCCCTAGTAAGTTCTGTAGGATCTCCTGACAGGATAAACATGTCTTTTCTGCCCTCCTTTTTTTCCCTACCCCCAAACGAGCAATAAAAACATTTTGCATAAACAAATTCCAAATTACAACTAATCATAGGAAAGCTGACAAATGTATGCTATGCTAGTCTATGAAAATACTAATCAAAGCAGTCTGTCAATTGTTAAAGTTAATGATTTAGATATGCAAAACTCTGACTAAATTTTTGTGGATAATTACATAATTACGCCTGGGTTAACACAATCAAAAATAGCAATTGCATGCTCCATCTTGAAACCACCACAGCAGTTCCCTACTATCTTTTAAAGGTCTCTTTACCCTTGTTCCCCCTGCTCACGAAGTGCAGTAGGAAAATAAAAAACTGGGAGTCACCCAGAAGTCAAAAGCAACTGTGGTAGGTGTCTCCTGCCTATTCCAGTCACTCTTTGCCCTCTACAAAAACAATCCCCTGGAGAACAAAGAACCTGCTAGCGTGGGTGGAGGTGTGGGGAAAAAACAGGCAAGATAATGGAGGACTGGAAACAGGAGAGTTATCTGCTGTAACAAGCTGAAAGAGCAGCACCTCCACCCATGGATTAAAATGTATGACAGTGAGCTTTTCCTGTGGGAGGCATTGCAGATTGAAGGGGAGGGAGTTTATACTTTGTTTTAAAGGTCTTGCTGTCATGCAGGAGCCTAGGTCTGACAAGGCTTACCTAGGTCATTCATTTTTTCATTTAATTATCAAATCACTCAAAAGTTCCTTTTGAACCCAGACGGTCCCCTCACAGGCGTTTGCCCTAGAAGATGCTATCAAGCTCTTCCATCCAAACCCCACCCCCTTGAGCTATGAAATGACCCTTGCACCTGAGCACATGCTTAAAGCCTTTGCTAGTGGAAGGGAGATTTTTGGTGAAGGGGAAACAAAAGAGGGTAAGCAGACCAGGTCCTGGTGGGCACTGGTCTTTTTTCCTTTACTTTGAAAACAGCTCTGAATCAATTCTAGGCACCTTTGAAAAGCTTCATCCTTGGAAATCTTGAAATTATCTTGCACCACTGTTTCTTTTTTCTTCTTACATTGGCTAAATCCTCCTTTTTTTATACTAGATCTAACTAATACTGTTTAGAGATCCCAGTTGTCAGGCATCTCAAGCAGGTGATAGAGTATAAATAAAATGAATATTGGGCACTTTGCTGAATGTTACATTGGCTGGGATGGGGTAATGGTAGTGATGGGGATTTAAAAGGTAATATATCTCTTGTGTAATTTTTTATCATAATTTTTCTATAGTGTTTCCATTAAATAGATGAATGACCTAAATGAAAGAGAGAAATAAAGTGAAAGTATAAAATCAGTCCCTGTCAAGAGCTACATAAAAAGAGCTAGCCTTCTGAAACTGGCTACCTAAACTACAGAATATGCAAACAGGCATCCCAGTGAATTGACTGGCTTTAGTAGTGGCTTATTACTAACAGGGATCCAAGATGTAAGGCAAGCAAATGCTTATTCACAGATGTATTCACAACACCAGCCCTCTGCCCAGAATATGCTGTCAAAGTCAGCTTTAGCTCATCGATGTTATGGAGCCCATTATTGTTTTTGTTATATTTTCAAGTGTAACTATTTGAAAAGCACTAATTGAATTGCTCAGTCTGGATTAAGGGTGTGAAATTAAATGGTAGTGCAGTTGGATATCTGAATGAAACCCAAAATGCTGTTTTGGAAAACTCACAAACACCTGGAGCGATATCAGAACTCTGAGGCACTATTCACCAGTCTTACACTGCTTACTTCTGCTGCACTCATGAAGCAAAAATAAACTTCCTGTACTTAGACAGATTTTAAACATTTTTCTACAAGACAGAAACCAGATGGAATATTTTCACAGCTGACACCAAAATTCACAGTTTTCGTGACTTCTGTGATATTGTGATTTATACGGGGACTTTCTGTATCAGCAGCCCTGAGCAGACAGCATCTTGCCATTCAAGCTTTTAAATGTTATTTGGATCAGTAGGTCAAAGAATTGTATTAGCTGTGTGAAACATGAAGTATCAGTGGATTTAAATGATAATTCTGTGAGCTGTTGTGTTTTCACATCTTGACTATAAGTCATAATAATAAAATATGTTAAAAGTACACTGCTCCAAAATGGATAGCAAACCCTTAAGTCATTTCTAGAAGCAAATGAGAAATTCTTATGTCAGAGCACGAGCACAAGGCAGGCAATTGCTTTAAGCATTTGCTAGATCTTTTAAAGGGGGAACATGAGAGGCAGAAGGCTTTCTGCATGGGGCTGCATGTTTCACAGGCAATATTTTCAGATAAACCTGACAAAGAAGTGTTGAATGTTGTTTCAGTATTTTGGGGAGGTGGATTTTTTGATTGATTGATTGATTGTTCTCCCTGCTGGGAATTAGGAAGCCATTTCAAAATTGCTGCTAGAACAGTTGGAAAGAACTGGTGGTTTTTGTGGGACCTGGCAGACCTTAATGAAGGCAGGGATTTTTCTCCACGTCCTATTTCATTTGCTCTCCATTCATGTCTGGATTAGCTTCTTGTTCTTTGCAGTCGTGATTCTTCCCATCTTTGTGGGAATTCACAGTTTCATGGGAAACTTGTCTTGACCTGTACCTGAAAAAAAATCAGAAATGCATTTGTTGTTCTGATTTTACAAGACTTTCTCTACACATGAGAGCAATATTTTGGCAATCCTGGTGGCTGCCTGCCTGTTTCTAGATGCAGTATAGATTTTATGTTTTCCTTTCACAGTTGTAGCGTTGTGACTTTTGGGTGTGTGGTATCCTTCCTAATCTGAAGCAGCACACTGGTGGTTTTGGTTCTAGCCATACTCAAGATTTCAGTCTGCTGAAGGAGGCAGTGTTGGAGGTATTCCTTATATGTGTGTATTTATAGGATTCCATGCTCTGAAAATCCACTTACCCACTTTTCTCCCCATACAAGAGAGCTGGTTTGCATAGGGCTCCAGAAATCAGAGAATTGTCTTTTCTTTAATCAGGTGTTTGTTTAGGAAGGGTTGTGTTATTGCTAGGGAATGTAATTCCACAGATTCATAGAATGGCTTGGGTTGGACGGGACCTTAAAGACCATTGTATTCCAGTTCCCCACCATGGACAGGGACACCTTCAACTAGACCAGGTTACACAACCCCATCCAACCCAGCCTTGAACACTTCCAGGGATAAGGCATCCACAGCTTCTCTGGGCAACCTGTTCCAGTGCCTCACCACCCTCATAGTGAAGAATTTCTTCCTAATATCTACTCTAAACCCACCCTCCTTCAGTTTAAGGCCATTCCCCCTTGTCGTATCCCTACGTGGCTGGAAACCCCAGAGCTGGATCCAGTGTTCCAGGTGGGGTCTCATGAGAGTAGAAGGGCAGGACCCCCTCCCTTGCCTTGCTGGCTGCACTGCTTTTGATGCAGTCCAGGACAGAGTTGCCTTTCTGGGCTGCAAGTGCACATTGTTGTTGAGCTTCTCATCAACCAACATCCTCAGACTTTCTCTTCAGGACTGCTCTCAATCCATTCTCCACCCAGCCTATAACCTGACACTGGGTGTTGCACTGACCCTGGTGCAGGACCTGGCTCTTGGCCTTGTTGAACTTCATCAGGTTTGCACAGGACACCTCTAAAGCCTGTCCAGGTCCCTCTGGATGTCATCCTTTCCCAGTGATTCCAAACAGCACTGGTGCCAATACCAACCCCTGAGGAACACCATTCTTCACTGCTCTCCACTTCGACATCAAATCATTGACCACAACTCTTTGAGTGCAACTATCCATCCAGTTCCTTATCCACTGAATGGTCCATCCATCAAATCTATGTCTTTACAGTTTAGAGACAAGGATATCAAGCAGGACAGTACTGAGCTTTGTAAGTGCCTTACTGATGTAAGTCCCTTTTCTGTCATCTACCAGTGCTGTAACCCTATTATAGAAGGTCACCAAATTTGTCAGCCGTGATTTGCCCTTAGTAAAGTCTGTTGATTGTCACTAATCACCTCCTTATTTCCCACATGCCAAGCATAGTTTCCAGAAGGATCTGCTCCATGATGTTGTTGGGCATAGTTGTGAAGCTGATCACCTTGTAGTTCCCTAAGTCTTTCTTTCCCTTTTACTAATGGGAGTTATGTTTCCCTTTTTCCATTTTCCAGTTTCTTTGACAGCTCTAAGAAAGATGGAGGTATATATAATTGTAGTTGCTTCTAATATGTGCACTTTATAGAAGGATTTATTGTGTAAATCAATATGGTTAACATGTAATATGCAAGGGCACAGCTTAGGCTCAGTCTCCAATGTGTTTTTCCTGCCCAACCAGTTCTTAAGGCATGCTAAAGTGTCCTTCAGTCTTCTGGAACATACGTACCAGTCTCAACTCCAATGCAACAGTCAAACTAAGTAGCATTGAACCACACTTATCCTTTATGGTGAAATGGCACTTGGTGTTGTTGGACTCCCGCACACCTTCCTCCCCCCTAAAAAAAGGTACAAATATGGTAGAGACAGAGGATGGTTAATAATTTACAGCAGATCTTACTGAATTTTGTGCAAAGTAAATATTGTTTCCAATGATATCTGCTGAAAATTGGCATACAATAAAACATTTGGTGATAACATATGGAAGGAGGTGTGAGAGACAGTTGAAGATGCTTTCCTCTTTTCTCTACATGTTTATAATCTAGTGTCCTCAACATTATAGATATGACATATTGAAACTGTCTGTATACAACCTGGCTTACAAAAAAAAAAAAAAAATGGTGCTGTTATGAGCAGAAAATACTGGCATTCTCAACAAGTTATTTCCCTATTTGGACCTTTTATGCCTGTTTATTTCCTTTTTTCACCACCAGTCGTCTTCAATGAATATAGATGGTGTTTTACAAGGTTCATGCTAATGAACAATTGTTTAAAAGGCTGTAGCACAAATTCATGGTGTTCTTCTATAGACAGTCTGTGAAATCCAGGAAACCACATTTTAAATATGATGCTGAGATATATATCTAGGGCAGTTTAAACAAATGCACTCACTTTTGCAAGATACTTCCTTTGGCTACACTGATCTGGCAAGTTATACATGTATATATATGCTTAAATCCCATGTGCACTTGCTTTGAAGTCAATGGGATTACTTGTGTGTTTATATACTCTGGTGGTTTGAGGCTTTAAAACATAGGAGGACATTTGACATTTAGAAAAGTAGGGCTGGAAGGGGCCTCAAGAAGTCCCCCTTCTGCAGGATTGGTTATATTTATATCACTCCTTAAAGAATTGTTGGGGTTTTTTTCTAGGCTGTTCTTAAAAACATCTGGTGATAGAGATTCCATATTCCATAGTTTTCCCAGGCTCCATCCCAGTATTTCACTATCTTTGTTACTATAAATGTTTTTCTCTAATGTCTGACCTTCATCTGTCTTGCTAGAAATTAAAGCTGTTATTCGTCAAACTTTGTAACATGCAAGAACCCTGTGTGTGACAAACTCTTACATTCAAAGTCTTAAAATTGCCTTCACAAAAATTCTATCCTCTGCAGACTCTAGAATTTTCAAATCTTTTCCCCTGGACACATTTTCTGGACTTCTGGTTGCTTCCACTGCTTTTCTTCTGAGGCTCTCTGATTAGACCATCTCTGCCTTGCAGACTCGTCCTTTCCATCCCCCAGTGACTGTCATCGTTTTTCTTGACACCACCGTTATTCCTCAGCATCTCTTCAAACTCTGAGACTTTGCACTGAACCTCTGTAGTTGTCCTGTGCATGACATTTGTGTAGTCTGTGAGCACAGTAAATGTGCTGTTGTCATGGCCAGATGATTTATGAAAGCACTAAAACACAATAATATCCACAGCTGAGTTTTTTAATCCTCCTGTCCCCCTAGATGGCTTTGACTATGGGCAAATGATAACTTTCTCTATGCCTTACACCCAGCTGCTTTCCTACCTGTCTTGCAATTTTGTTCAGACCACGTTTTGTTAGTGTGTGTGAGAGTGACATTTGAGACAGCACCACAAGCTTTACTATACTGGGAAATGTGACATCTCCTGCTCTGCTTCTGCCACAAGGCTTGTTGCCATATTGCTGAAGGAAATTACATTGATTTGACAGTATTTATGCTCTGGAAATCCATACTAGCTGCTATTCATTTTCATGTTATCTTCTAGGCACTTATAAGTAGTTTGAATACTTGTTCTGGTGTTTTTCTGAGGACCGAAGACAAATTGACAGGCTCGTAACTCCTTAGTTCTGCTTCCCCTACTTTGCAGAGCTGGATGTTCTGTTTACTTTTTCCCAGCCTTTTAGTACCTCTTTCTTGCATTGCCAGAGGTGACTGTCCAGTGAGTCAGAGAGCTCTCAAGTGGCCATGTAAGATTCCTGAATTGAAATACATTGTGCCAAATCATTTTGAAGATCTCTGATTTATTTAAGGGCATATTAATTTGCTCTTTTCAGGCCATTATCTTCCTGCTACTACATCTTCTGTTCCTCGTCTTCATTAGCATCTGTGTCCTGTAGAAGTTTCTCAGCAGCACTATCAATTCTCCAAAACTGTTTGTTTTGCCTTGAATGAAATCTCTTTAGTTTAGATTGACTATCAGGGTTAAATCCTGCTGATATCAATGATTGTGTTGCTTTTGGATCACGACTTAATTGTAGACCATGGAAAGAACTTTGCTTTTGGTTCCTTCTTGGACAGTAGTCTTGCTGAAGAGTGAATGGAACTAACTGCAGTAATGGGACCTGAGGTGGACTGTGATTTGGGATCCTTGCTGGCCAACTTGTGTACAGTAGGGTTTGAGTTGTTGTATTGATTTGTTTTCAACCACAACAAATGGCTCAGCTTTCACTCTGGGAACTTAATGAACACTTATGCCACAGTGTCTGCTCTTCTTTGGTAGATCTGAGAATTTATTTAAGCAAATATATAGTATGTTTAGAGAATAAATTGACCACATTGTATTTACATCCTGAAGTTTCTTGTTTGTGGTGGCACTTCCTCATTTGCAGTTCTTTGCTGTTGTTGGTTAGGTACCAGAATGGTCATTTATTCCTTTATCTGCTTCCCTAAAATAAGTAAAGTAGGGAGCACCTTTAGAAACTTGAGTACATTTTTTTTACATAAGAGTTTCTGTAATATCAATTTTTCCATAGTCAAAAGAGGAATGTTCAGTTGAGGTTGCTCTTGATCTGGTAAGAATTCACTGTATATAAATTAAAACTTTTAGTGCTAATTATAATACATTTATGAGGGCTTCTGGTTTCCTTCCTATAGGAGAGTATTTTCATGCCTATTATACTTTGGCATAATCTATTTTTCTGAAAGGAAGAAATGTAAAAATTCAGTAGCTAAGGTTGTAATTTAAGAGGTGCAATGAGAGACTAGGCTAAAAGAAACTGCAATATTCTATATAATTTCATGGAGTGTTCTAAGAAAATGTGTCAATTTTATGACAGCTCTTATGGAAAAATTCTGATTTTATGTGGATTCAGGTGAAAAGGTAAATTTCATGGGATTCCTGAAAATGGCTGGATTTCATGGTTCCCTGAAATCTATGACAGCCATGGAAAAATACACAGTTCTTCTTGTCATGGAGGAAATTTTTATTGCAGTTTGCAGAACTTTTATTTTCAGTGTACATCTGTTCCTCTGACAGATATTATGAATTCCAGACCTCTTCCTCATCTTGTAGTCTCTTCCTGTGAGTATTTTACCCCTCTTGATGGATGCATAGTGCTCTGATCCTCAGATGATAGAAATCCATGACTGCCTACAAAGGAAGTTCAGTGTGCAGATGTGGGTGGGGGAAGGGCATGAAGAGTAAGAAACACTAAGTACAGTCCTGGGGAATTTGTATTTTATGGTAATGCCAGCTTATTTCATGCAATATAGGAGGGAAAATAACCAGGACTAAGGAATAGGAATGATTTATCATATTCAGCATGAGATCTAAGCAATGTAGCATCAAAAGCCACCTACCTGCAGTCTGTAAAATCTGGGCTTGTGTGAAGGGTCCAGCACAAGACCACCCAAGGAGCATATAAAGCTTCATATGAGAACAAGTGTATTGTGGCATCTCAATTTATCCTCTAAGCAATGCCCTCGTTGGCTAGGACACAAGTGTGACTCTAGCGTGCTTGTGTAGAGGCAGCAGAGCTGAAATAGATCTTGCTTTTCAAGGAGAGAAATTAAGACACAGAGGAGAAAAGGAGTGCATCCTCAGACAGGGCTTGAAAATCAATGGTGAGATGAGGTGAAAACTTACAGGAAGACTGTGTCAGAAGGGCATGGGAAATGACAAAGAAAAAGTGATATTCAATAAGTAGAGGAATCGGAAAAGAAAGAGTTGTGAAGTAGATTAAGCTAAATGTATGCTGAGTTTTAAATGAAGAAGTCTGAACAGTGTCTTGAGACAAACAGGGAGCCATCTGATTAGCTTTGATTTAATGGTATTTTTAAAACATCTTTGTGTGCCTGAGCAGCCAAAGCTGGGAACATTCCTGAGAGAATCCTCTTCTGGGGAATCGCCTTCCCCTTAGCTAAGGGAAGATGTGGAGTTTCCTGGTTTTGCCTGGGGTAGAGCTCATTTTCTTCTTAGTAGCTGTTGCGGTGCTGTGTTTTGGACTTAGTGTGAGAATATTTCATGTGTTGGTAACACAGACAGGTTACTGCTGAGCAGTGCTTGCATAGAGTCTCCAGGCCTTTTCTGTGCCTCAGCCTACACCACCAGCGAGGAGGCCAAGGGTGCACAAGAATTTGGGAGGGGACACAACCAGGATAGCTGACCACAACTGAGCCGAGGGATATCCCACACCAAAGGGTGTCATCACAGTCAGCATGTAGAGCTGTGAGAAGAAGAAGGAAGACAGGGTCATTTGGAGTGATGATGTTTGTCTTCCCCAATAACTGCCATGTGTGAGGGAGCCTTGCTCTCCTGGGGTGGCTGAACACCTGCCTGTGCATTAGAAGTGATGAATTAATTCCTTGCTTTGCTTTCTGGCACACAGCTTTTGCTTTAGCTATTAAATATCATCACCTTTTCTTATATTCTTTTGAAGGAGATTTTGTCCTGCTGAGACCTAGAACTACTTTTCCCAGATCACCATCAAAAAACCCTACAGTTCTGCTCTTCTTTGCATTTGTGCTGCATGTTCAAGGCCAGATTGGATGGGGCTTTGAGCAACTTGGTTTACTGGAAGCCGTCCTTGCCCATGCCAGGGGTGTTGGAACTAGGTGATTCTTAAGGTTCTTTCCAACACAGAGCATTCTATAAATCAGTGTATTCCATGAATTTTGTTGCTTTTACATTTTGATTCTCTTACATCCATTCTCACTGGTGGGGAGACAGCAAGTGGCTGCATGGGGTTAAACCAGCTGGAGTTAAAAAAACATGACAGGGAGAAACATCACAAAGCACAGCAGAGGTGATGGTACTATGAGTTATTACTTATGCAGAAAATGGAGAGGACATGAGTATCAGGGTCCAGGATGATGTCATGTACCACTCCCACTGCCATGAGAAATGAGAAGCAGAAAGCTGCCACTCAGGCTGGCTGTTGATGCACATGAAGGCTTGTCTATGTTTAGTGAAGCTGAAGGGAGGTTCTCAGGGGCAAAAGGAACAAATGGAAAGGAATGGTTGAGGTATGATGGAGCTTGTTTGTATAAACTGCTGTGGACACAAATATTTGTGCTGCATGTTACATTGTTGATTATTGACTGCTATCCGCTCTCTGCTCTGAACCTAGTAAGTTCTTAGGAGCTGTATTCCCTTTTGCTCAGTTTCTGTAATGCTAAATAGATTTTTGCCATGTATAATGCTTTCCAGAGAAAACATCATCACCTTTTGTTATATTAGTTTGAAGGAGTTTTTGGTCTGCTGGGACCAAGAACTGCTTTTCCCACTTCCCCATCAAACAACTTGCAATCCAGTTCTCCTTTGCATAATCCTATTTCAAATACGAATAATATGAATCCTCCAGTTTATACTAGCAAGGAAATTTGTGTGGTTAGATTTCATCATTGCCTTAGAGAAGAAGGGCAGGGTGGCTGCCAGGCTGTCTGTACAGATTTTCTCTGCTATAATCTAGTGAAGAAACTGTACTTGTCTTGATAACATATTCAAGATTTTTTCCCCCTCTTTTGTTAGCTCACAATACCAGGAAGTTGTGGCTGTGGACTTTTCACTTACAGTAGATAACAGCCTGCCCACCTCATCCTCAAAGTATACAGGTCAGACAAGGTCCTACTGTCTCTTTCTCTGGCTGCTTACATTTTGATTCTCTTACATCCATTCTCACTGGTGGGGAGACAGCAAGTGGCTGCATGGGGTGATATATCTGGCTCTGTCTTGGTGACACTCAGATCTCTCTAGTGATGCCTAAGTCATCTCTAGTTTTAGTGCACTTTTCAACATAGAAAGAAAGGGGTGTTCAGCTCAACGACAGCAAAGCCTGGAAGCAGATGTCTGTAATAGTATTGACCAAGTCGAGCCTGTATTTCAGGGAGCCTGCACAAGGAGCTGTGGAAGGTTGGAGTAAGTGGTCTGCATTCAGGCCTGTGTTGTGGTGGCCTCTCTTTTGCCAGGGAGCTAACACATGCTCTGCAGGGCTGGTTACCAGCAGGGCTGATTACCAGCAGAGCTTCTCCAGTCCCACTTTCCATGTATGGCAGGGCTGGGTTGGAGTTTGTATCTCACTGGGGCTCCCGTGCTGCACCTGGTCCCTGTGGTAGGAGTCAAAGCCTAGCGTGATATCTTGTGGGGTCAGAACAGGATGTGTTGGTACTTCTAGTCAAGAACATAAATCAGTTTTGTTCTCTGAAACTTCCCAGTTGCTTCTTTTCCCTACATCCAGTGTATGCTTGTATGTTTTGTCAAGTCAGGTAGAAAAGGAAGAAAAGAAAAGGTAGAAAAGGAAGAAAATGTCTGCTTGGTGTAATAAGTTTTGGCAGACTTTTTCCCCAGAAGCAACTTGTGCCAATATTCTGTCTATTCTATCTACGAAATATACATGGCTAACATCTACAAATTTATTTCTGCTGATGGCTCCCACTTGTTGAAAGTGTGCTCTTCACACCAGATGCTGCAACCTTGACCGTGGAGGTCACAGTACAAGGGCATGGGCTAGCTCAGCCTTTAATCTCAAATGTACTCCCTGGTAAGGTAGATGGATTAGTACCATCACAGGTAATCATGTAATTTTACTTCTCAATCTCATTGGTTGTCTCCACCTTGGGAATCTGCAAAGATCCATGGAGAGATGTGACCCCTGAGTTCACATAAGCAGAGATCCATTACCTGTGGTGGTAGTTTCTTTCCACCAAGGAAGAACAAGGTGACAACCCAGATATTTCCTTTTGAGTGTTCCCTTCCAAAGCAATCAGAGGCAGTGGGACTTGGAGTGCCTGACACCCTGCTTTTTGCATGTATCTGACATCGTCATTTCTTTTCCAGAGTAAGCTGGCTAAATTGATTTGATTTTAAAGAAGTGAAGCACTGAGGCTGTGCCTGACATTTTCAGAATTTCAGGACGCTGTGTTCCCAAATCAATATGCTGATTTAGTAACATAACGTATGCTCAGGAAGGCCACGTGACACTCTCAGACCCATCTATCTTAGTTGAGCATTTCTATTAGAGCTGTGCAAATCCTTTCCAGGACTGCAAGTGAGATTTTACAAGTTTCCCAGTAGAAGGGTGTAATGTGGAATTACAAACACCCTGCTATCCCCTGTACCAAATCCCAGATTTGAATATACCCCTTGTCTTGATTGAGTCTCAAGCAGGCCATCTCTGTATTCCTAGCAGACAAATAGACACATGCACACATCCATAGATGTGCAGATATAGCAGTAGTAGCCTAGTGCCCATAAAATATGCAATTCCATATGCAGATAAAGATCCATTTTTAAGAAGGTACTTTAGGGAATCAAAAGATGAACTTGAAAAGGTAAAAGGGTACCTCAAGAGACATTTAAGTTTCTCACAGATTTAAATAGAATCAGAGTAGTGCACAAATGTAGCCTGTGTCTGTCTTTGTGAAAACAAACCCAATACCATTTGGCCATGTATCTCATTTAATATATATCAAAAGCATTTGGCCATTCATGTTTATGATACCCACAGAAACAACATGTTGGAGGCAGCAATGGCTGAGTCACTCAAGCAAAAAGTGACTTCAGGACACAGACAATGTGAGTGAGCTTCTTATTCTGTCAAAAGTGTTGATAAAAGTATATTAGAAAAAATGCTACTTTCCTTTTCTTTGTTAAACATCTGATGGTGCAGCCTTCTTACATGGCACAATGCTTTGAGTTTATAGTCCCTTTTACTTATAAGGTATTGGCAGCTGAGTCTCCTAATAGTGCTAGAAAAATCTTTGTGTGTTATTTCAATATGCACAGAAACACTGTTTTAAATAGTGAGGTTGTAGCAGTGAAATTGCCTCCTAAACTGTTACGGCTTGTTTCTGTGTAGGCCCAGCTTTGATTGAGGGTATATCAGTACCATCCCCTTTACCTGTAGGGACATTTGCCTGACTACAACTTTTAAGAACAGGCTTAAATTTATGCTGGAAAGTGTCTGCACCTTAGCAAAGGACACTAATTTTCTTCTCAGTGCCTTTCCTTACTCCAAGTAGCCCAAGTACTCCTGAAGGCATCACATCTTTTATGCCCTATGTGGTGGCTGGCAGAGCCCAGCACATTAGAATCCTATGTGCTCACCAGGGGACCAGGATTTGAAGGATCACTAAACTTAGCCATTTTGTATATCAATCCACCAGGCAGCACTTTAATCATGTATTTTCAAGGTTAGAGTGTTCATTTTGGCCTCATACTAGCTAAGTGGCACAGAGATGTTATGCACAGTACATGGTAATGCTATAATTTATTGCTTTCTAAAAGCCACCCAAAGTACTGCTCTGTAATCAAATAGCACTTCTTGATGACATTGCGTGCTCCACATATAGCCTGAAACAGACTGACACAAATAAGTCATTTAAAGGTGCACAGCCAATCAGAAATTCTTGCCAAGTGGAAGATTTGTGAATAAGCAGTTTTCTGGTTTTAAATTATGGCTTTGTCTTAATGAGACATTTGCTAACAATGAAGCTATGTACGTGCATTTGGTCTGTCCAAGCTACTCTAAATGAGGTAACTGCCATATTCTGATCTGCAACGTGGGATCAAACTGAGCTCAGCTAGTCTCTACAAGAAGAAAATGTTTCTGGTACTCCTACTCCTTACTTTGGTTATGACCAAAAAACTACAGGTTTTATACTGGGGGAAAACAATCAGAAGACTTAGACAGAAGATGGAAGTTGCACTCAAAGTGGCTGTTTCTAATAGGAGATATATATATATATATATATATATATATATATATATATATATATATATATATATATATATATATAAAATTATTATTTTTACAGTAGAACTTTGAATCCTCCACAGTCTGCTTTCTGCCTCAGTTGGTTCTTACAAACATTGTCAAGTAACTTTAGATACTATGGAAGGCATTAGTTTTTATCAGGCTTGTATCATTTAAAATCTCTGTCCTTTGTTACACTTGGAGAGTCACTGTAGAGAGTCATCCTCCTGAATTCCCCCATTTTTCTGAGGACCCTCCAGTCACCACTTCCTACCATACTCCTCCAGGAAGCTTGGAGGAGCAAACTCACGGTTTATAATGCTTCACCTCTTACCTTTGCTGAGGTGCCTCTGACTCCTTGAGTGCCAGGCTTCTGCCTGTGCTACTTTCTTGGCTCTACCAGACATCTGTGCTCAGTGTCTCTGTGTTTACTGAGGTGCTGTACAGCCCAGTCCAGGCATCATTTCTGTCACACTGTGCTGTCATTTGCCCACCAGTTACAGGAGCTTCTCTTCCATGCCACAAGGTACCTTGTCCAGCACCTTTAGGTACAGAAAACAGCTTCAATTTCTTATGACTGGGGGAGATGGGTAAATCTTAGCGCACCTGTTTGCTGTATTTCTGAGACTGCTGATGAGGTGTTTGTAGGGGAAGGTCAACCACCACATTTGTGTGAGGCCATATAACATTTACTAAGTGTCTGCTGGATTTTTCAAGTTCTCAAGGACAGGCATCATTACTTCATTACTAATCATTATTGACAACAATAAACAAAGTTCATAGTTCATTCAATATTTCAGCTAATTCTCAGTGTAATATTGCTCTGTGTCTTTGTAGAAAATGTAAGCTGTATCCCAATAAACAATGGACCCCATTTGACATTGGGAATGTGTGCAACAACAGAAATACAATTTTGGCAGCACCTTTATTTGTAGAAATGTAATATTTAGCTATGTCAGGTATATTTTTAAATGCTTTTCAGCACAATTCACCTGAAAATGATTTATTCTGTAAGACAACTTGGTCAGTGCTATGGTTCTTGGAGTCCTGTGTTCTGTAGCAGAAAGAGAAGCTGGTGTATTTATGCCTTGTGATGCCAGTGGAAGTCTGTCTGTTGACTTTCATGGGGCTCTGGATTAGATCTTTAATGAACATCTCCTGATATCATTATGGGAGCAAATATTGGAGCAGCATCATGAAAACTTCAGATTTAGTTGATATGAAGGATTTATTAAATTTTTTTCGAACATACAGTAGTTTGAAAATTGCTTCTTGAAAATTGCTTCTTCACCTGCTGCTCTGTTCATGCTTTTCCCACAGTGACCTGAGCCACCCAAAAATTATTTTGTCAGAAAGAATCTGAGGCCAAGATTAGGGCAAATGAAGAAACTATGCAAAATAAAAGCAACCAGTTGTTTTGAAACAAATAGACAAGGTGCAAATCCAAAAATTAAATCTGAATGCACCCAGAGATATGTGGGAAGAACTTTTGAACCTGGTAATTCAGAAGTGTGGTGTGTTGGGTTGCAGAGAACCTGGTAGTTTTGAAATGTAAAACATAAACCACAGAATTAATGAATCATGTTAATTTCACACTGCCCCCGCTTTGGACTAATTAGTGCAAATTAAATGTTGCACTTGTCAAGCAGAGCAGTTTGTGCACCATGTATTGCATTAAGAATTATTTTTGGGTCCGTTTGCACAACGTGAAAATAGTGTGAAAATATTTTTATTTCAATTAGTGGTAGTTTTACAGTCATTAGAAGATTTCTTTAATAGGCTTAGACTCCCATGGCCTGCACAGCTGCATGAGATCTCGTTTGCATTTAAAGGTGGGAAAAGATGTGTAGTGGAAGGAGGACATTTAGCTGACTGGATTTACTTAATTACCCCCCACCCCATTCTAAAATGCCAGACCAGGCTGGTCAATTATCTGTCCCTTCGTCAGAGGCCAATTGCTTAATTGCAAATTATCCATAATAATTACACAGCCAAATAACTACTGGATTTATTTTTAATGAATGTGAAAGCCCTTAACAAGGATTTAAATGTACCCACCAGGATTAGTCAAAATCGACAGCTATCAAAGGTCTGGAATCTGCCACTCACTTCTGTGGAGTAGAGCATCACTCTGCTTATTTTCTGTTCATTTGCAGTGAGATTCAGAGAACTGAGGATGCTGTGTCCATACTCTGTAATGTTTTCAGGGTCTAATATTTCCATTGTTTCAGTGACACAGACTGAAAAAGAGGGATTACTGAAAATGGAAAAGGCTGTCAGAACGTGGGATGCTGTGAAGCCGGGGCAGAATATAGGACAGAGTGGAAATACTGCCTTTGCTGAAATGAGATGGAGCTCTGCCAGGCAGCAAAGAAAGGGATTGTCTAAACAGTAGCGCACTCCCTCTCGCAGGCATTCCTGGTGCGGGAGAGACGGGTCTGCCCACTGCAGGGAGATGGAGGCCTTCCCTCTCGGTGGGATGCAGCTCTCGGAACTGGCCGGCAGCAGCAGGGATGTAATTAGCGCTGACACAAAACACAAGGCAAGGCTTTTGACGCTTGTTTTTCAGTTTTGACAGAAAGGAAAATCATAAGAAAGGTGGCTTTTTTGTTGTTGTTGTTTGTTTTGGTTTGTTTTTTTGCCTTGTGCTTTTTCATTTCTCCTCTCCCTCTCTCCCCCCTTAAATAGCTTTCTCTCTTCAAATTACCTGAAATCACTGGGTACGTGGGCCATGTTCCACAGTGCTGCCCACTCCTCCACCCTTGTCAGCCTGGAAAAAAAAGTGTACTTTATTGAAATAGTAAATGAAATGAGAGCAGGAATTTAAATATAATGCTCTGTCTGCTCACAGGAAGACGAAGAAGATTCAGTAGTTGAAGACATAACAGAAAATTTGGACTGTGAAGAAGGAAATAAACTGAATGCAAAGGAGCATGCAGAAAGGACCTAAACTATATAACGTGGTGCAGGTAAATTAAAGTGGCTGAACTATTTTTGAAATGGAAATTTGGCATCCATCTATTCTCTATCTTGTCTATATCTGTGTCCAGAGGTCCAGTTCAGAAATCTGTATCTCACTGTGCTAACCTCAGTAAAAACACTGTAACTCAGTGCAAAAGCATTCTCTCAGTTCTAATTTGCTTTTTCACTTTTATGTCGCCTGCTCTTTGTAGGTCATGTGTAAGCAATTTTTTCTGCTGCTTTTTCTAGGAGGTTAAGTAATTAACTTGGAGGAGAATGGGAAGCTGTGATCTTGCCTCACTTTGAAAGGCCATTTCCTGAGATTTCTGCAGCATGCTTCATCTTCCTCTGAAATGTCTTCCACTGAATTCTTGCATTGGGAGTTGGTATTCTTGACATAAAAGCCCCAGCTGAGATATTTTTTGATTGTGAAGCATCCTAGGGAATATTAGACTCCTAAAGGGACCTTAACAATGATAGAGTGAGGCATGATGAAATATTGAACTGTTCTGTTTTGAGGCTTGTTTTTTCTAATGGCTGAGCCCTGTCTACTTGTACCCTGCTATGATGGGTGTCAAAGTTTGCTAATGCACACACAGCCTGAATATTTCAGATTGTGCTTAATGGCTCAGTGGTTAGAGGATGCAGTCCTGAAGTTCCTGAAACGTGTCTGGATCTTCTGGATGTCACTACATGAAATAGTGACCCCATAACTGGTAGAAACTTGACTTGTCATCTAAAATCTGGATTTATCTAAAATGTAGCTGACCCCCCAAACATGAATCCAGTACCATTCATCATTTTCATCCATGACTTTGAATAGCTTCTCCAGTCTGTCTCTGCTGTTGTCAGTCTGACAGGTCTGTTCCTTACAGGGTTAATTAAGAATACACTCTGGTTTGAAATCTGCACATTAAAATCAGTGTGGATTTCTATCAACACTCCTTGTTCACAGAGAAGAAATGAAGACCCTGCACTATGAAAATGGTTGCTGGATTTATTCTCTGTACCAGATGCCAGTAATGAGGTGGGGAGGAAGAATCATTCATCCATTCTTTTAAATGAGCAGATATTTTCTTTTCCATTTTTCCAATTGATATACCTTACCCTTCAATGTTTTTGATGTAATTTTTCTCATTCCTTCCTCCTTGGTTTCTTTTTCCCTTAAATACACATCCCAGTCTACACTGATGCTTGCTCTTCTTAAGTCATGGTGTAGTTTTGACTCTTAGTCACACGAAGGGTATCTGTTTCCAGTATTTCCAGCCCTGAAATAAATGCCTGTAATCGTTAAGGGTGCCAGAAAATTCCAGCACTGCTGTCTTTTCTTATATTTTTATTTTTCATCTGGAACCACTGCATCTTCCAGCTTCCTTAACTCTCTTATAATTTGTCTAGCATGAACATTTTTCTGAGAGCACTACTGGGTACAGGCATCTTACCTTTTTTTTCTTCTTTTTTTTTTTTCTTTTTAAGAGTTCTCATTTCCATCTCTCGTGTGGATTTTTTTTTTTTTTTTTGCACCAGAAATGATTGCAAAGCAACGTTTTCCTCAGCCCGTGTTTCTCAATCGATCTTCCCTTCCCATGTTCTTTGTCTTGTCACAATAAATAATCAGCAGCTCCAAATAATGTTTTAATTAAAATTTCCTCAAGGAGTAGTTGTTAGGGATGCTATTAAGTATACTGAGAAATGTCTGGGGGTTACTGGGAAAGAGGAAATAGAGGAATTCGAGGCAACAGAAGGTAAAACCTGGCCCGCCGCCCCTGGAGGGCGGGTCCTCATGACGCGGCCTGGCGGAGTGCTGCGTTGGGCTCCGTCCGCAGCATCCCCGGAGCATCCCCGGAGCATCCCCGGAGCAGCGCGGCTCCCCGGGGCTCCCTCGTGTCCGGGCCACCTGCCCGCTCTCACCGTCTGCATCGCTTCGTGCAGTGCCGGCCGGGCCGGGCTCCTTGGCTTGCCGGCGTGGCAGTCTGTGGGTGCTGGGGTGTTCACTGCCTGCTCTGGCTGGCAGCCTCAGAGGGGACTGGCAGATCAGAGAGCAACTCCCCCTTCCCTTCTCCACAGCCCGAGCTTCAGCTGCTGTTGCCTGCACTAAAGTCAGGCTCTGCAGGCACTCTTAGCCATGTACACGTATAAATTTACTTTATAGCATGTTTTGTAAAAAAAGTAATGAAAATTTGGTTAAAATAACGTATTTGTTTCTGCTCAGCCATTTATCTCCTTAATACCTTCGAAATTTTTTAACATTATTTAATCCAACCCATCCACTTCATTAATTTGGCCTGGTACCCTATGTTTTTTGTGCCTCCTAAAAGAAAAGTAAAGCATGGTGGAGCAGCAGTCTCTGTTGTGAGTATACATTCAGGGAATTCAGAGAATCTCTTTGGAAAATAGAAGCTAGCTCACCCATGATAGAAAGCATGGTTTTGTTTCAACACCCTGTTGCAACAATGTCAGTGCTGCTAGCATTGCCTGCTGGGAAGGGCAATAACTCTTTCAAATGCATAAAATCAGATGGGAGGGAAAAGAGGAAATTACCCTGGGTCATCCTGGAAAGTCCCACAAACAAAAGTAAGGAACATGTAGAATAAAGTAAAGGAAAGATGAAGCTTAAAAAAACCATTTATAATAAGGAAAGCACAGAATGGCCTCTCAAGTGATGTGAAGGCCACTTGTATTTGAATACCTCATTAGGAAGATGTATAGGAATGAGGCACCTAAGTATCTTAAAACATGTTCCCAAACAACTAAGATTTTAAGATGTCTGAAAAGGGAAGCGATCTTATGTTTCAGGATATGAAAATATGGAACCAACAGTTACTTTCCACTCCATGTGTTTAAGATTTGTCTCATCAATCACAAACCTAAGAAATAATAGTAAAGATTTATATTCTGTATGGCTCTGTACTGGTTTATTCTGAGAAATATGGAACAAGAAGGGATATTGGAGGTCCTACTTTATGAATTAAATGCCTTGTAAATGGAAGTTATATCCTGTGAAGTGATTGGCTCTGAACATATGTACTGCTCTATGGGACTATGCCAGTGCTTGATTGCATGGGTATGCATGTGTCCCTTGTGAAATCAAGGCACATCCTAGTTCAGCCTGGAAAGGCTCAGAGGCTAAGGCAGAAGCATTCAAGGTATACAGAAATACTCTTTTCTGTTGCAGATATTTCAATATTTTCATCCTTTAAAAAGACAAACCCAAACTTTTTCATTCAATCTTAGGCATGACAAATTTGAATTTTTAGAAGAAAACTGCTTTTGATTTATGATGCATAGCTAAATTTTAAAACAGTGGGGAGGAAAAAAAGGCATTCCAAAGGTAAAATTTGGAGTTAATGCTAAAAAAATTCAGTATCTAGACAAAATTATAAGTAGCTAAGAATAGGAATTCAAAAACTACTCTGCCCTCTCAGTACATTGCTACCATGACACTACAGTAATTTATTGCTGCAGAACATTCCCTTCTAGAACTCTCTAAATATTTTAAGGAATTTCAATTACATATTGCAGGGGAACATCTTTAAAAGCGTTCAGGTTTGCTAGCTTTAAGGACCTTAGAGGAATCCATATGCAGAAAAACAAACAAACTCAGTGAGAAATGTACACAGTTTAATTAAAATACTAGGATTTGGCACGTTGTTTTTTGTACTATGACTTATTAAGGAAAAAATCCCTGGATAAAATCCCTAAAGTGAACAGATAGATTTTTTTTTTTCTTCTGAGCTTTGTACAAATGGTTTGTATTGTCACCAAAAAAAGTCATAAACTTGGATGTATATTTTGTTCTTTTCATATGTTAATGATTTATGGACTGTGTTGTACCATTTATGCAATCAGCAGTTAGTTAAATGCTCATTGTCCTGAGAAATGTTGAATTCATTATGAGAGAGAGGAGTAATAGATTCCCTATCTTCATCTCAGTAATCAGTTGTTATGATAGATGCTCAATTGCTGTGGATGCAGGCAGACAGGAGAGCTGCTCATGAAGAGAACTGCCACCCTCAGTGCCAGCCAGAACTTGCTGGCTCTTGAGTTTCATATAGAAACACACATTTTTGCTACACAAGTATGTAACTAGGAGGTGTAGTTTCCAGGCTGTTACAATTACACAGTAGGTATTTTCAACACAAAACAGCTCTCCTCCTTGCTCTTCATGTGAATCTTTAATGATTTCAAAGAGTATGATTAAGAAGGGGAGGAAGGCTTGGATGCTTCATTACTGTGGTAAGGGCTCAGTTATAGCTGTCAGTCCTGTACGGCCTATTTCTGCAGTGCAATGCATGGTACTCCACAGCAAATTATTGCTATGTATAGCAAAGCATTCAAGCTTTTAGTTTGGAAGGCAGTAAATAGTGGTTCTGTTTTCTAACTGGTATTTTCTTGGGAGCTGGAGTTTTCCTGTGATGTTCTTCACTTCACTTTGATGCTGGACTCTTCTTTTGCTTGCTTTGCGAAGCTGCATAATATAAGTAGGATCAATCTTTAGACATAGATATTTGCTTCCTTTCAAAGCCTAAACTGAGCCTACTGCTGGCAGATTAAGTTGTGAGAGGGTTAAGCCTCTACCATGATGACAAGCAACAGCCCTTTTTGGGAGTAGTGCAGAAGTGTTGGTGCATCAGGAAAGACGTGCTCATTCCTTATTGATTTCTCTCATATCAGGAATCAGCACTGCAAAGGAAGGAAGATCCTGGGCATGATTCTGAGCGTTGTGGACTAGACTTGGCTATACAGCTTTGTTAAGTCCTCAGTCTCTGCTTGCACCAACCTAGCTTCTCCCAGTGAGTACAACGAGGGATATGCACTGCAGGAGCTGATGAGGACCTGTGCCTATCTCTTACATAGGTACGATCACTATTAAAAATTTGTTTCAGGTTTTGATCTTGCTGGCATCAGTGCTCTCCTAAAACCAACCAGCAAAGAAAATGTAGCTGAGAGCAATGTGGCTATTTATTTTTACAATCCCTTGTATTTGTGGTTTCAGTGGTGGGACCTGACGGCATCAGTTCTCTAACTCAGAACATCTCTCAGCAGGCACTCAGCTCACAGCCCAGCCTGGGCTATATGGTACTAATTAATTCTAAAGAAGGCTGGGTGGAATTCAGGTATGATATTATTGGTACTGAGGTAATTGAGTGCTGTACGAAAAGAATTTGGAATTTCCTGCTCAGTTGCGAGCATAAGGGACTCTGGCTTGTCCTTGCTTAAATACTTTCTTTCTATATTCCCTTGGCTGCAACTAAACTGCAGAATATTTACCTGCTTGATTGTTGTTTGTAAATCTAGGCTCTTCCCTCCCCCCATCCCCTAAATCTTCCTTAGATGCTGAGAGGAAAAAATAGCATACAAGAAAGTGGCTGTAAAGCATTTCTTTTCTGTTCTGCCGCTCTGTGTAGAGCTTTTTGTGGCACTCAGGGGTGCAGTAGGGCCTGAACAGTCCAGACAGTATGCCAAGGCATATTCCTGTAGGACATCGCTAGAGATCCCTGTTCGTAAACCCTGCCTGCAGAGCTCTAACTGGAGAGAGAAATAGAGAGAGAGAGGGAAAGAGAGAGGGAGAGAGGTGGAACAGGGAGGACACAGAGGTGTGATTAAGGACTTACAGAGAAGACAGAGAGACAAAACTGAGAGAGGGAATATACTGAACAGATTGGTAAATGGAGAACAACCTCCTAGGGCCAGGCTGAAGACAAAGGGGCTGAAACAGAGAGTAAAGGAAAAATGGTAATTGCAATTTTGGGGTATTATATTAAGATGAAAAGCTGGGCCAGTCCCAACTAGCATGTGCAAAGTCCAAGAGCCGACTGGAAATCAGGAGGCAGACGCTGTGAAAAAAAGGGAGAGATGGTAGAAAGGAAGGCTGGCCTTGAGAGCAATAAAATGTGCTGTACTTTGTGCAGGATTGAAAACTGTTCAGTTGGGAAGGTGCATTTGGTTGTGGACAAAATTCTCAGAAATCTACAAGAAGAGATGGAAAAGGCCTTTTGCAAAGAGACAGTGTGAAGAGCTTTGCATAGAGATCATTTTTAACAAAGTAAAAGGTGTGATGACTTCATTAAAAAGTGCTTGACGCTTGCCACAGTTTAATTTCAGGCCACTTGCCTGGGTATGTAAACACGGATTTAAGGGCACAGCTTTAGATGTGTGAGAGAAAAAGTGGAGCGGGGGGCTTGGTCTACCTTCTTTGCTGGTGTAAATGTTTGGAAATCAGACTTACCTGGATGTCAGAAGGCACAGATTACTGCTGTTATAGTAGCTTGTTAGCGCCTCAGGTTTTCACTCTTGAAACCAGGAGAGTCTGAGAAAATGGAAAGAGAAGTCAGTGGAGCTCTTGTAAGCCTTGATAGTGCAGAATATTCCTGGATGTTTTTAGTTATGAATCAGCTTCATCTTGATTTCTAATGAGTGATTTGGAAGCTAGAGCCCATTTGTAAGAAGCACTTTTATACTGATAATATTGTCATGTGCTGTTAGTCTCATAATTTATTTCTGTTTGGCTAGCTATTCTCAGGCATGTACAGTCTAAAACTGAACATAAATTTCATGCCACCTATGGTGTTAAATACCAATTTTAATGCAGATTTTTACTGTATTTGGCTGTGACTAAACAGAAACGAAAGAATACACCATTAATAGACTCTTTAGAATTTCAGCCAGTCCCCTCATTCTGACTAGGGATGTCATGAGAAAATGGAATTGGGATAAGTGAATGGGGCTGGTTAGGGGAGTTTGAGGGTTCCTTTTCTTCCCTTCTTCAATTCCTTGAAACTCTCATTAAATTATGGATAAACTCTCAATAAGAACAAAAGAGTAAAAGAATGACAGCAGAATTTTTAGACTCTGATGACCTAAAAAATTGCTTTGCAGACATAAAGAAACATAAAGGATTGAAATGTATGACTGTAAGCATCCAGACATTGTACTGTCTTTTTTCAGATTTAGCTGCTGATATTCATGTTCCTGAATAGCCTATTTCAGTGACATTACTAGGACAAAATCCCTGTGGGTGTAATTCCTGTTATTTCACTAACATCAGTTAAAGTTAGCATCTCTACACCGATTTGAATTTGCTTGATGAATTTTGTGAGGTTTGTGTTATACATGCAAGAAGATGTCTGTTGTCACTGTGTGGGTGTATATTGGAATCCTGTCAGGTGTGTGGGGAGAAGGCTGCAAAGGGCAAACAGAGCAGAGCTTTACCAAGGAGCCAAAGGAACCTATGAGGTGTCCTCTGTGGGGAGGGCGTTTGTGAGTAGAGAGTATTGCAGAACAGCAGCTAAAGACTCTCAAGGAACAGGTACTCAGAAAAGCACTGGACGCCTAAAAGCAGATCAGCAAATAGCCTTCAATGAATTTGAAAGGATCCATGAGCACCAGACAAGTAGCTTTATTTAATATGGCTTGTTCAGCAAACTAACACTAAGTTAAGTGAGGGAGTAAGAAACAGTTAACAAACAGCTGCAAAAATGAGAGGTTTATTATAGTTAGAAAGCGTGAAACTGCAACTACGCTGTTAGTTTCCTATGAGGGTCCAAAACAAAGGGGGGACACTTGAAACACATAGATTTAAAATATAGGAGTTGTACAGGTAATTTGGAATCCTTCCTTCAAAACAGGTTGTAATGGGCATCAAAGGCACAAACTGTGAACAGAGGTGTTTGAATATTCTGAGTTAACCCTAGAAAAACAGTAAAGGTGGAGGAGGCCACAGGATAGAGGCAGACCAGACTGCAGATGCTGGAAGGAAAACTAAGGCGATGATCCCCTGAATCGGGGCCACAACCTATCACAGGCCCGTGGAAGCACAGGAGGCAGAGCAAAATTGATGACTCGAAGGGGAAATGTGCCAACGTGCACAGAGCTCTCTTTAAATGCTGCCCAGGAACACCGTGCTATCTGCATGTGAAGGCTTTCAGCAGGCTGTGTGAAATGATTTGGTAGCCTTAGCTGAGTCCCACCACAGAAATGCCAAGCTTCTTAAGCTGCTTAACAGGCTTGGCGAAGAGGATAATGATTAACCGTTTATTAAAGTCAGCCCCTCCAGGTCAGAATGAGGGATATTGGTAGTGAGAAAGCTCGTGCTGCTCTTGCCTTCCCAGTGCCTTTTATGCAGATAGAGGACTTTAGCCTTTGGGGATACAGTCAGTGGTATTAAATTTACTTAAAAGTATGAAGTGCCTTCATTTCAGTGCTGAATACCACTGTGGGCCTTTGTAAACTTCCCCCGTGCAGTCTGAATCTCCTTAAAGGCAGACATGCACTGGTTTCTCAGAAAAGCTCTACTGAGAGCATGCAGTGTACATGTCAACTTAATTAAATGAATTTGTTTAAAATATGATCAATGGTGTGTGAAATTGTATAATTATTCCATAAATACACGTTGTTAATTAATTAATATTTTAATTAAAGAGTAATTGGAAACTCATTGCGTTACTACCTTTTTTGAAGGACATGAATGTGTCTTTACCTCATATTCACTGCTTAGACCAAGACCTCCTTTTTTTAAAAGAAGGTATTGAACTAGAAGTTGGTTGTTTTTTTTTTTAATAAGAAAGAAAAAAATGGCACATTATGACAGCTATGTCCCAGTTTGCCATAGGAAGGAATTTGGCTGCCCTTTAAAATCTTCACTTTCAATCAGCCTTCAGTTTTTCTAATATCCTTCATGTCTCTTATTCTGGAAGAGTGATTGTCTCTCTGGGAGTTTTGCCTTGAAATGTCTCTCTGGAAAAAGAACTTGGAACAAAGTACTGTGGACTAGTTGTTGGTTGAGAGAGGTTGGAATTAACAGTTTGTCAGAGCTAGACATAAATCCCTCTTTTCCCCTCATAATAATTTTCCTCCTTCAGTTTACCTGTTTATTTTGAAGACTATCCATATTAACAAACCCTGACTCCCTATTACTCACTGCCAGAATAGCACACCATTCCCCAGACCATTTTTGTAACTGCTGGTGTGGAATAAATGAAAAGAAATGACTGGAAACCAAGAGAGGAATGACTGTGGCCCTTATCTTGCCCCTGGAAATTCATATATAATTCATACTGAAGCCAATAGGCTAGGAAGGGGAAATTTTTGAGGCCTGCCTGTGAAAAATTATCAAGGGCTCACAAATTAAGGCCCTAATTTTGCAAACTTGCAATTAAATGTGAATGTCTTCTGTGAAGGCACTGGAAGGGCTGGTGCTTGCTGGTCTAAACTGAGCTCATGCTCTTGTTTGAAGCTTTGGGATATAAACAAATATGAACCAGGGAATTCTTTACAGTAGATAGTTACTCTGCATGTTTCGATCTTCTGCTTACCTGACAAAATTAAACTAGTAAGTTTCTGCAGCTGTTAACTGCTGTGCAGCTAGCTGCCTTCTGCTTGCTCCTGGATGCATCAAGAGCTAGTAAGTGTTGTTTCACTGTGGCTGGTCTGAAATGCTGGTGGTTTTGGATTTCTAGCCTGTCCTGCAGTACCATACCCACTGTATACATAGAAGGTCCTAAGAGAAATCATAAGTTCATCATAGTGACAGCACATTAGTGTGTGACATGAGAGGATTATATGAGAAATATAAAGAAATATAAATAAAATATAAAGAAACATAGAAAGAACAAGGAATACCATCCCTAGCACAGGGACGAGTAAAATCTAAGTTGCTCAGGAGTAGATTACAGCACATTTAGGAATGGCAAAGGGCCCAGTGTGCATCTGTTTGCACAGGAAAACTTACACAGCTTTTCAGTGATTCATAGATTTTTTTTTTAACAAAATCTGAGATTTACAGTATTTTTTGAATTCCTAATTGCAAAACTGAGCTCACTGTGTTGTATTCTCATAGAAAAGCTACCCTTATTTATCTTTAAATCCAACAGTGAATCACAAGGCATGCCTGACTTATTCATGTGTGACATGTCAGGTGCATGAGAGCTTACATCACATGCTATGCCAATGCATAAAATTTTTAAGCCTGTCCTTGACAACTGAACAATTCAGCAACCTGGACACAAGCTGCAAGAATCAAAAAGTAGGACAAAATTACAACTGTTTGTACAGCTTCGCACAATGCCATGGCAATACGTTTTGCAAGAAGAAATATTTACTGAGAGCAAACACAGTTTAGAATGCGATTTAATGTCTGTGTCTTCTCTGCGGAGATCCACACACAGAATGCTGGGTTTAATGCTGCTTGAAGAGCCTGAGCTTTTTTCCTTGGTGAATCCTCTATTTTTTGAAAGCACAGGAACATTTGGAGTAAGAGAAAGTGTCCATGGCAGGAAGAAATACTTGCATAAGCAAAAGGGAAATTTAGTGTAAGTTCGACTTTCCTTTTTTTGCCATACTGCAGATTGTTTGACAAGAGTGATACCAATTAGTGCCAACGATAGCATAGTTTATGATACTGACATCTGTCCAAGAGAAACTAGCCCAAAAACATCAAACTTATTTTGCAGATGCCACTGAATAATCATTAGGTGGTGATAATTTTCAGTTGCCCAGTGGGGAAAGGTTCCAGCATATTAAATGATTGAAGTTTCTGCTTTTCAAAAATATTGCAGTGAGAATTTTCACTCAAGACAGCAAGCTGAGGGTTTGCAATCCATCTTTTGCTGCCTTGCAAAGCACAGGAGCAGAGGGAATGGTCTTTTCAGCAAGGCTGAAGAAAGCCTGAAGTATTTGCAAGGTTCTATGTTCTGATTGGATTTACAAGTCCAAATTTATCTTGGGGCTACTTACACTGGCATCTCTGAAGTTCTGTTTGTTTATCTCCAAGCTGAATTTGCATCAACAAAAATGATTGTTGAGTAATGGACATTTTATTATATTCAGGAGCTAGGTAAATGTTGGGGTGATTTTAACTGTCATCTGTTTCATGTATTTTTATACCATCTGCAAACATTCAAACTTGCAAAACTGAAAATACAAACATCCATTTATAAGGAGTCACCTAAATAAATGGCTTGATTTTTTTTCTCCTCCCAGGAATGTTGTCAAAAGACAGGGCTCAGTGGACGCTGTAGCCACACAGCAGCTCTGGTCATTGAGCTTCCCATTTAAGTGAATAAAAATGAAATTAGGTATCACTGGACATTCATGTTACTTGCATTTGGAGATCCAAGGATATCCTAAGTTATACTGGGAGCTGTATATCTTTATATATCCTTTTGGGTTTTTTGTTTAACTCCAGAATATTCTCCCTAAAAAAGAACATCTTTCACAATTTCCAAACAAAGCGTTACAATTGGAAGGGACGAGTCCATGCAGTACTCATATCAGAGTCAAACTAAGAGATGAGTCTGAATAAATCTAAGCTGCTACTTTGTGTACGTCTAGATTCCTCAGCCTCTTCCTGGCAGTGATAAAGGGATTGGGATTCCTTTCTGTGTAAATCCAGGAGGAGGACAAAGCCTTGAGGGAAAATCTTGTCCCTTCTCACACCCCAGTGTAGAATTTACACCTTCTTACACATTTGCTCTGAAATTAATCCTCTTGGTCTAACTGAATCTGAAATAGTCTAACATGGAATAATTTACATTGATGAGGGTCTGAAAGAGGTGGGTAGCAAGAAAGACAGCAATTGGAAGGATATAAGAAGATAGAAACTAAAGTAAGGGGTAGCTTATTTATAATTCAGATTCACTTAGATTTATTTGAATTTGGCCCTTACTCTGTGAGGGAGAAAGCAAGACCTTGTTGTTATTTCCTGTTGCTACATGAGACAGTTGTAACAATATCAATATTTTTAAATTCATATGTACCTGGTTTTAGAAGGGAATTACAAAATAGATACGATTCTTATATTTTTGAGTTGCATGCTGGGAAAAAAATGCACTCATGTAGATATGAACAGAAATCGTTGCTGCCTGTTAAAACAGATTAGGAAACATGCTTTCAAATCTTAATATAATTTCTAGAGGAAGGAGCCTCTTGACTTGAATGGTAAAGGTCTGAAAATGGTCAGACAGAGCCATAAGAGCTAAGTGGGGATCCCAATTACAGATTAGTAGTAATGCAAATGTTGCTGCAGAGGGACCTCTCAGCTTCTGCAGCTCAGGAGCTGTGTCTGTGCCTAGAGCGCAGGCATAGAAAACCTCCCTTTCATTATTGTTTTTAATTATCTGCACACTGACAGAGCTGGAATACCTGCTGCACACTGAGGCCCTTTGTGCAAGCCCATCAGCAGAGACTATGCAGCCAAAGCCCGTATTTTTTGCCTTTTGCAGGTCTTCCGGCTGAATTTTGCTTTCATGCAGATGCCTTTCTTTCCCATTTACTCTTTATCTTCACTGGCTATTTCCTCTGCTCCACTGAACATACACAACACATGCTGCTTTATGTGATGACACCAGGTTTTGGCCATCCAGCTGTGATCCTGAAGTTCTTATGTGCTACTGTAAGACTCTTGTGTTACTGTGAGGAAGTGAGGGTGTGCTGCACAAGGGTGGCCTTGGGGCACAGACGCCTTGGTGATGAGCAGTGTGTGTCTGGCCTCCTTCCCCTTTGTAAAGGAGCTTGCAGGTTTGGACAAAGAGCAAGAAGCTGACAAGCTCTGAGTTAAACTCAGGGGTGAGGTGTTTGTCTGTTCTCTGGTCTTCTCATATGTTAGACTTATGTTCAGTGTCCCCTTGTTCTTGTTGCTTATCCCTGTGTTTCTCCTATGTACTTAGCAGGCATGATATGCCTTCAAGGGAGGTCAAAACAACCAGGAAAACAAAGAGGAAGCATTGGCAAAGGGAAGTTCACTTTCTTGTAGACAGTCACTGAAACTAATCCCCTCTGAGGAAATACTGCCAAAGTTATATTTCGAGTTGTGTTTCCAACTAGAGGCTGCATAGTTTGAGACCATGTGCAAGCATAAAATACTGCTTATGTACCTATCATTTGGACCTACTTGGTCTTGTGTGGCACATGCTGTGCCTGTAGCACTGGGAGAATAAAAGGAAGTGGTTGAGCAATCTGTGTGTTCTGGGGCAGAAGAGTCCTGGCCAAAGCATATGGACAGGAGAGCACAGGCCAAATGAATACCCACTGAGCAACAGTAAGGAGTGAAAACTGGAACTAGTCAGAAACAGGGAAGTGCAAGGAACTTCGCCCAGGTTTTTGGCCTCTGAGCTGTTCTAACATGACAGGAAAGAGGCAAGAAACAAGGTAGCTCAGCCCCTCTTCACATGAGTACCTTTTGCCAATTGCAGAGCCCTTGCCTCCAACTCAGCCTCATTGTGAGGAGTCTGAGGAATGATTAATAGCAAAGGATGCAGGCAACTTCTGATGGATGCTCTTGAGGTATCAGGGCTTGTGATAACGCAGATCCTCCTTGTTCACCTTACCTGCTTTCCTGACGGCTCTGTGCCAAAGATTCATGTGGCAGCAAATTTCTACCTGTTGTAGACACATGAAGGATGACTTGTATATATGAGGGCATAAGGTACCGTTTTGTCAACAGAGAAGCAGGCAGATGAAAGCAAGAGTACAGCCTGGAAAAAGGTGTGTGGGTGAGAATGGGGGGAAGCAGCAAAGTTGGTTAAAGCTGGTCTGGAGAATGAGAGCCGACTGCACAAATGCATCAGCAGGAAGATAGGTGCTTACAGAGAGCATGTCCATTAATAAGTGAGGAGGAGGAGGAAAGGAGTGATGACAAAAGTCATAGCAACACTATATTTCTTTTAAAATAAAGGATGAGTGGAAAGTAATACAGATCTCAGGAAGATAGCTCTTTGAAAGCATCGAGGGTATAGCAGGAATAAATGCAAATCAGACAGTTTACATCATGTGTATCCACATGAAGGCATGTGGATACAGCATCATAAAGTCACTCCAGGACAACAATAAAGGGACAAACTTAGTGAATTGCTAATCACTGTTCCTCAGAAATCACCAAAAGCAATGGCAGCTCTGGAGGGCAAGGGAGGGGGAGAAGAGAAGTTGAAATTCCACCCTGAGCCTGGCAGGGCTGAGCAATTAAAGCCCAGTCAATCCAGGAGCAGTCCTCTGGGAAATAACACAGCAAGTGAACAGAGCAAAGAAAAATCTTTCAGAAAAAAGGAAATGATGAATGGTGGCAGGTGGCCTGGTGCAGCTCTTCTCAAGGTGATAGGAGCAGTGCAAAGTGAATTCCTGAAAGTTAAGCTTTGAACCCTGTGTTGTGATGTGGGTCTTCATGCTGTTCTCTGGGCAATTGAGAAGGGCAGTGTAGGGGGAAGCTTTACATGGATATATCTGCAAGGCACTTCTGGTTTTTGTTGTGGGGAGGGAGTCCAGCGGGGGAAGGCAAATTCGATTTGGCAGTTAATACAGATGTTTAAACATTAATAGTACTAAATATCATAATGATAAACACTGTGTAAATTCACAGTAGCACTGTGCCATTTAGGATCTAAATGGATACAGGAAAAAAAGAAACAGAATGCAGGGGACAAAGCAAGTGGTAAGGTTTTAAAAGGTGTTTTTATTTCCTACTGCCCATTTTTCAAATGTTTCCCTGATGTTATTTCATCTGAAATTATCTGCTTTACACAGCAAGTGCTATGTTTTCATTTGGAGTCATCTTCTAACTAACCCAAGGTTTCTGCCCTGAACCCCAGAAACCTTACCAGTTTAAACACAGCCAAAATGTGCGATGTCTCTTGAAGGGCATTTAAGCTTTGTCAAATTTTGCCAAATTTTTTTATCTGAAGTGCTGATTTCTGGTTATCTATGACTGAGAATACATTTCTGGTTAGACCTATACCACAGTAACAATTGGATTAGGGGTGGAAATGGGTGCCAGGTTTGGTTTTAAGCTGGACCTGGTTTTGGAACAGGATTTGGACTCATTTGTACCATTGCATGCATGCTGGTCCCAGGGAAATGGATCAAGAAGGTACCTTGGAGGGGACAGGGTATTATTGCCCTGATGGCAGCAGCAAGGACCCCCAGTTACCATTGTGCTTTCAGGATTCATCATGTTGATGATTCAGACAGGCCAGACAATTTCAGTTTGCTTGTCTTTCACTTTTTGCTCTTGCAGGGTTTTAGCATTTTATATTTTCTGGGAAGCAAGGGAATGTAGGGAAAAAGGAAGGGGAGCTGGGATTTTTTAGGCATTTAAAAAATTTTTGTCCATCAACGTGGTTCTGAATGACTGCAATTCAAATGCAGTGATACAGCAAATGTAACAATGAAAGAGATACCAGGAAAACTGGATAGCTGGAAAATAAGAGTGGGGAAAGTAATAAAAATGAGGATCAGATTGGAAAAAGAATGCAAAATACTTGCTGTGAGGGCAGAGTGCTTGGGAAGGGTGGAAAGGCACAGAGAGCTCAGAGATTTCTAGCAGGTGTTGAGCCTGATGCACACATCCTTTGCACAACAGCGAGTGGCTAGGCAGGGAGAATACAAAGAAGCATGACTGACATAAGCACAGTCACCATGCCAATGAGCACAAGTGGCTGTATATATTAATAGCCAGAGGGAAGATGTGAATGCAACAGGAGTGCAAGCTACTGAAGGTGAGCCCTATCATCGGCAGTTTGAGGAAGTAGGGTGAGAAGTTGACATTTGATGCACTGCTCGTTCTCTCTGGGGAAAGAGGGCTGTTCAGGTATCCTGGAAATGGACCTCCCAAAGACAGCCCAGTTATTCTGTGGTTGGAGCAGGGGATGGTGATGGTGGGACTAGGTAACACACAGCTAACAGTGCAAAATTACCCAGTGAAGCTGAGCTTCTGCAGCAGCTGGGGACAGAGCATCAGGATGGCCTTTACTGGCTGGGGTTAGAGAGCAGCCTGCAGCCAATGACTCCAGAGCTCCACCTGCTCTCCAGGGCACCGTAGCAGAGAGCTACCCCCTGAGCCTGGTGAACAAGCCTGGGCTGCTGTGCCCCAGAGGGGCTGAGCCCAGACAACCAATCTCAGGTCATATGACACAGCTCAGGCTTTGAGAATTTAAACTCCCTGCTTTGTGCTTTCCCTTATTTCTAAAACATAGGGACAGATAGGAATGCACTCCGTTTCCTGTCCTGATCTGAATGCCTTTGTACCCTTCCCCATCTCTCTGACAGTGTAGCTGTTCTCTTTCTGTGTATTATCCTGCCTTCTCAGTGTGTTAATCACTGAGCACAGTAAACATGCAAATGGCCTGGGATGTTTTAACACTGGCGACAGCTCTTCTCCTTGCTGATTGACAGCCAGGCCTCCACTGAGACTTTGGTTTTCATCGTATGAAGGTGAATGGATATGTAGATAAACTGTGGGGCTTTTTTGGGAGCTATTGTGTGTCTCTGTGCATGTACCCACACATGGACTGCTTGCTCCACATGGGAGACCACTTTGCTTTCCAAATACAGATGGTTTCTGCTTTAACTGTGGCTCTTCATTTATTGCTGTGGCTTCTCATCACTTCCCTCTGGCATTAGACCCGCCCTCAATTTGCTCTTGCTCAGTAAGCATACCCCCAGTTTTGTGCTACACACCTGTGCTGTTTCTTTGCTTTGTGAAATATTGGCAAGCCATTTGCCTACTGAGTTGGAAGCATCTCACCTGATTTTTCATCTTTTTTTATTCAGTCCTCCTACCTGCCAATGGCTGCTCCTGGTTGAGAAGCATCTGCCTTGTATTTTTTTTTTCCCCCAGTAAGGTTTCCAGTCCTTTTATTTCCTTGCAAAAGGCTCTCTGTTGTGTTTGCACACATATTACATAGCACCTGAAGGCTGTAGCAAATCTGACAGGTGCAAATGTGAAAATGAAATTGTTTCTGAGATATTTAAGAGCAAACCCAGCAATTTTGTCCACTTTTAATATCTGTGTTTCTTTGAGGGAATTCCTTTCTTTTGTTACAAACACCTGAAGATGTCCTTGGCTGAATTTTTAGTTGTTCATTTTTAGCAGGTTTCTACAGGTCTTTGTGATTCCTATCTTCATTCTCTTTTCCTTGTAGAGGTGGATAAGGAAAACTTGGAGGAATGTGCTAAAATGCATGCAAAGGAAAAAAAAAAGAAGTTCTGATATATGCTAGCATAATAGCAAGTAGTGAAGAGGGAATTTAGTAGGCTGGAGGAGTTTTCTAAAGCCCTACTCAACATTTAATTTTATGATTCTTAATGACAAATGGTGATTGTGAATATTCATGAATTTTTCCCTGGGTTAATGTCATAACCTTTGCAGTAAAAAGGCTGTTTTCACCGGTAATAACTACCTTTCAATTCATTTATGCTTGCTTTTTTCTTTTTTTTACAGAAATAGACCCCACATTAACATTCAAAATGCAGGAAAGTAATTTTGCATGTTTGTTTGCTGGGGGAGGGGACAATGTATTTTATAAGTCTTATCATGTTGTGTCGCTATTGAGACAATGCAGTTCTTTACTTTCAAACTCTTGAATTTTTATCTCGGCATTATTAGAGTGCTGGAAAAGATGTCTCAATTCAGCTTTACTGAAGAGACAAACCAGTGTATAGTATGAGGCATTTGTTTGTCATTTTAAGCATGAAGAATTTGCCTGTCTTTGGTTTTTTCTCAGTTATTCTAAGCATTCATTTAGTATTTGATCAGTAATTACCTTATATCCTTTCCCCTGGACAGTATTCCCTCTTTTCCTTCCTTTTTCCTGCCTGTGATTATATTTGGTGCCTTGCAGTCATTATGTCTTACTCTGCTGCACTGAACTGGATGTGCCCTTTATCTGTCCATAAGCCTAATTTATTCAAATCATTTTAAATTTGCTTGCTCTGTGCACGATTTTACACTTACGTGCTATCAGCAAAAAATTCCACTTTAAAAATTATATCCCCTGCGGGCCATTTATATAAAAGTTGAATAAAAATGGGTAGGGTGCTTAAATTTGGGAGTACTGCCTTGTTCCTGTCCCTCTAGTCACCCTGAACTGTGCTGTTTTGCTGACGCCTTGCTTCTTGTCCAACAGATAATTTTGAAGGCATTTGCTGTTGCACTTTACTGATTCTACAGAACAATCTCTCTATGTTGGGTGCAGCACCAGATGAATCTCTTCCATCTGGATAAATTATGCCCGTCACTTCACTTCTGGCTCTCTGTTGAGAAATGTTCTGAGAGAGAGAACTTAAAGCACATTTGACAGACATGACGAATCCGGCTGCCTCTCCTTCCCCGCCTGGCCATTTCTACATGTTGCATAACCCCATCCCGTATTAATGTTTCCAATATCCCTTCTGAGGTGGCTGCAGCTGGGATTACTGGTGAATGGATTCCTAAATCCTCCCTTGACATAAAAAAGAAAAAAATCTTTTTGTTTTGTTTTGGTTTTAGATACTACTATTTTTAAAAGGTAAAGTTGGAGTAGTTACTTTCTAGGCACCTCCAGATACACCATGCTCAGGAAGCTATCAAGCAATATTACTAAAGTTTTGCCAATTTCCCTTGCTATTTCCTTCCAAATTCATAGATGCAGTTAATCTAAGTCTCAGGTCCTGTCAACTTTTAATAGTTCTAATTAACTAACTACCTGTCCAGATTGGATGATAAAGCCTTTTAACATTTCATTTTTTCCCCTCATGAAAATGGATCCCTGTTTCCGGGATGTGACCTTCAACAACTTCTGTAAATACTCAGGCAAAGGATATTAATTCAGGCTCAGTGCAGCATCAGTCTCATCTGTCACTGACTTCTCACTCATTCCCTTTCATGACCTGACTGATTCCATCCCTGGTCATCTGCTTTTCATATATCAGATGAAAGATCGCCATTGAGTTTCTTCACATCCTTGCCATTTTTTAAAAAGCATTTGCTACTCCAGCGTTTCCTGCCAGTGTTTATAATTGCTCCATTTTGAATGCAATGTCATTGGCAGACCTGCTAAGTAATATAATAACTGTGCAATAAAGGAAACTGAAACCATGGTTGGGGCCTGGGTGGCAAATTTCTCTGGATCTAAATATATTGAAGTGGAAGTGGCGTTACTTTTACAGCGTGTGGTGCAAGACCAAAATCTGGCCTTGTATGTGAAATAGCTCATAAATTACCCAAGGCTTCTTAGCACAACATAGTGGTGTTGCTGCCTCGTGTTAAGGGCTCTAAACAATGTTTTGTAGGGCAATTACATAGAAACATGAAACTTGCCAGAACACCTTTTGGAAGAAAGCTTGTATTTTCTCATGAGGAAAAATATCTGACCTGGTTCTGTAGTAAATCCCTTTTTCTTCCTAGAAGGTTATAACTGCTGTATGTCTATGCTAGGTTTTTTTGTGGCACCTCTGTACATTTTTGACTTTGGTTACATGGCTGTGTTTGATTTACTGTGTTGCATTCCATCCCATTGTCATTACAAGCTCAAGTCCCCTTCTGATAAACTTCTTCCTTTCATGTATGAGTATGTTACACACCAGAGACCTGCTGTGAGGTTCCCCATATGCAGAGAGGGCACCGAGGGAGTTGTCTTGGGGGAGATGTTTCTGGTGCGCAACTGAGGTGACTCCTGACAGCTCTGTGACCCAGAAAGCACCTTTGAGAGGCAGCTAAAACATAAACAGACCCCCAAGCCTGCAGGCATTGCTCACCTGCTTTTGCAGATTATTAAGCAGATCAAGAGAGGGCAGAGGTGATGTAAAACAACCATAGTTTATCTATGAGGTCTCTGTAGCCTGCTTGAGAGACGGGTTTTGCCAGTGGGCTGCAAAAGGCACGCTGCTTGTACCAGCACTTTGCACTGGAGCAGAGCTGTGTAGTGTGGTGAGGGGTTTTTTTGTAGGACCAACTAATACTCCAGTGAGGACATGTAGCCACAGCAGCTTGTACTTCTGCCCTCTGTTTTGGAGGGATACACACCTTGTAGCTGGCGTGGAGAGTGCTGCTGCATAAGCTCTTTCAGCTTAGCAGTCACTGCACCTTCTACCTTTCTTTTTTTGGTTTTGTACCTTAATGTCCCAAATCATATTCCTTGTGTTGCTTAATACCACATCTGGCATTCTTCCCTTCCTTGTCAGTTTATGTGCACATTAAATTAGAAAGCAGTCTTCTACCAGATCAAGCTTTGCTTCCTCTCCTTAATCTACTCTGAGGTCTAGATAATTAAACTCTCTCACTATCGCTGCCACGGTCTTTCACATGTTTTGCTTCTTATATGCTATGCTTCACACCTTCTTCCCAGTCAAACTGTGCACAACACATTCATTTTAGTACATCTCCAGTGTAGGTATAATCCATAGTGCTCTGCTACAAGCTAGTTTATCCCAGGCTTCAATTTTCAAGATGGGCCAGAGTCTCATTTGGAAACATTAGAAGCCTCTAGAGATGAAAAAGGAAGGGAGGGAAAACCAGAAATATTTCTCTGATTCTTTGTGCACAGGGCATGCTTAGATCTAGCCAACTCTGTAGTCATTCAAATTCAAAATTGTTCCAACTTTATTTCAAAATACAAATAAGGTATTGTACTTCTGTACATGATTATTTTCCCAGTTAAACTTTTTCAGTCAGCAAAAGCATAAATAATGTAAAATGTGATATCATTGGAGAAAACAAATTCTGGTGCTCTTTGTCACGTTCTGTAGTGGAAATACCACTAGGCATTGTTAGAGTTTTAAATATGTTGGTCTATCTCAGGATATGACTTGCTTCCAACTTTTTGTGAAAAAGAAATACAGAAATTCTTATTTCAGTTGTTTTCATTTTGCTGTCCGTGTTTTTCTCTGATTTGATACCTGATCATCAAAAGTCTTTCTGCCAACCAGTGTAGGTATTTTTTAGTGCCTACAGGGTACTAAATATTGGTATTTATGTTAAAGTTCAAGCAGTACATGGTTGTAGTTTAGCACAGCACTTGCTGTTTCCTTCCCACATGGGAAGACATACAACTTCATTGGTAGTTTGGTTTCATGAAGGTGGGTAAGGGGCCTACTAAGCAATAGTAGTGTTTTGCCTTCAGATCTGATAGTATTTAGAGGCCAAAAGAGCAAGAAAAATTTCCTGAGATATGAGCATACTGCGTTTGGTCAGGATTACCAAGGAAGGCAGTACTTTGAACGTTTGTGTAGAAATGACATTGGAAATCTCCATGTGGCTGACTTACACTGAAAACCTAGGTAGAAGAGAGATCCACACCACTGCCTGCCCTTGCACCTGCCATCACCACAGCCAGAAAAGACATCATGAGGGTCATGGATGTCTTCTACTACTCAGCTCAGCGCTGAGGTTGGAAGAATTGGCTTTTCCTTTTTTTATTTCCAGGGGAAAGGCTATCTCAAGGAGTCCCCTTTGTTGTTCTACAGCAGCAGCCAGCACATCAAATCACAGCCTGCATCTTCCCACCCCTCTTTTGTTGCAGAAGAGGGCCAGCTGCCTCCATACCCTTTTCTCCCTGAGCAGGTAAGTGACTGTCACTGTTACATTTGCCACCCCCCCTGGGAGACTGACGAATGAAGCTGCGCTCCTGAGACCTGAACATATAATTTGCAACACGCAATTTGTGTCACATCATACCTAGCTGGAGCTCTAGTGCCTGGAGTACCCGAAATACATCTACAAATAGATCATGTCATGTCAAAAATGAAATGGAAGGTGATAGTAATTGTGGACTATATAATTAGAAAGTAAGAGTGTCTAACTAATGACAACACCTGGAATACCTGCACAAAAAGCTAATCAAAAGTCAACTTGAAATCCAAGGAAAGCCTATATATGGCTGTTTCTGCCCCTTAAAAAAATCTGCTCAGAACATTGCAAATTACACTCTGCTCACAATTCTGCTGGTGTGAACCACATGGAAATAAGCCTTGAACAATAATCTGACTTTTCAAGAAAGTTACATTCACATAAATGTACAGAGCTGGACATGGTAGGTTTTTCTAATTGTAGAATCTATCTATAAAATCATGGTGATTCCAAGTCTAATAAAGTTTCCTTGATGTTATAGAGTGTAAAAGTCTCTTAGAAGTACAGGGAGGAGGAAAAGGAGGAGGGAGAAGCAGCTTTAGGGCCATGTGAAAACAAAGCCTTTCTTCTCTCCTTTTAAATATTTCTGTTGAGCCTGATTGAACACAGGATGAAAAGCTGCTGTCTTGAGATTTGAGGAAAGCAAAGGATTTCTGTTTCCACTATTACATTGAAAAGTTTTTTATTGCATGAAAGGTCATCCCTTCTAAACGTCCTCAGACTTGTGGCTTAAGTTTTGGGGGAACAGAGCTGCTGGTACCATGGATGCTGATACCTATTATCAATAGGATGTGGTATCTCTGAGTAAGGCATGTGGTCAGAAACATCAGCTCTCTGTTCTTTATATTAATTTTGCATTGAACCTTAGCTTAAATATTTTGAGAATGAGATTTTCACTAGTAAAATTGGCATAGAGGGGTGGTGTATTTTGACAAAAACTCTCTGCTGTTACCTGGTAAGGATGGCAGAATAATGATCTGAGGTATTGTACTGAGACTGGCAGTCACAGTGTCAGTATGAGCAGTGGGATCTTCCAGAATCGGGCCTAAATATTTGATGTTGTTTTTGAGCTGTTGTTGAGATGTTTCTCTCTGTTATCTAGATTGTCAAAACCACATCTAGAATGCATTAGAGCCTTGTCATGACAATTGTTTGGAAAAAAACCCCAAAACTCTTCTAGAAAACATTTTTCTGTCAAAATACAATATTTTACAAAAATACAAAACGTTTAGTGGAAGTGTTTGTTTCAAAGAAAATTTCTCAGAGGAAACTTTCCAGGGCTAGACTGGAATTCTTAGGGAAAAGGAAAGAGAAAATTACTCCCTGGGAAGTAGTGTGATCACCTGGGGTAGTGATGACCCCGTATGTCCAGCCTGGGTGCAGAGGTAATTTGTACTGCATGTCTGCCTATTTACTTGTCTCTCCAATTTCTCTGAGCCTTGTCAGAGGTATCTTGTGGTGTGAATCATTCACCATTCTCCAGTCCAAAGAGTTACTCTGTAAGTCAAAGGTTAGATTTCTGGTATCCACCATAGAGGTCAGAATTCCTGTACGGATAAAGCAGGACATGAATTTAAACTTACCTTTTCCACTTCTAAGCAAGCAAGTTGGTTCCTTGTTATTACTCCTGTGGTGGATAAGGATCCAAATACCTCTCTTAACTTTTTCAGTTTTAAAAAGATTTTCATTCAATGCTGAAGTGGAAGTCAGCTCTGAAACTGAGCTTTCCCTTCTGTACCTAAAATAAATTTGTTATATTCCTGTTTGCTTCTCAAGTACATTGTCCATCAGGTAAACCCACCGTGAAACAGGCTGTAGTCCAGCAGATGCTAGAGCCAGTCGTGTGTGGTTGATATGCAGACCTTACTAGCAGTCAGGGGGAAGGTTTTATGTGTTTGGGTGAGCGAAAGAGGAAATCCTGCCTACCAAGGAGTCTTCATCTGTGCTCACATAATCTCTGGAGTTTGAAGATGGTGCAGGCTCTTCTATGAGGAGTAGCTGCTATTGTGATAATTATAGTACAAGCCAAAAGTTAGCTTCACTTTGAGGACAGGAGAGGGTTGAAGTCAGCATCAGGTTCTGGCTGCTGCTATGTCTGATTTGTGTAGTATGCTAATGAAAATTGTATTAGCGTGAACAATGAACAGTTGTGCTTTCAACCGTATTTTCAGGTCCAGAGCACCCTCTTGCATTCTCACTCAATTATGTATCAAAGTGGAGGGAAGCAGGACTATAGTCTGCTTTCTTTTCCCTTCATTTCATGCTATTTATTGTTTGAAGCAGGTAGGAAGAGGCAAGCAGGCTCATCTTGGACCTTGCTGTTGTAAGAGACTGGTCCAGGAGCAATTCATGCAAGAGCTAAGATCTAATTTTTTTCTTCTTCTTCGTCCCTTCATGACCAACCACAGCCTGTCCCCCAGGAAGTATTTCCAAGAGAATTGTCTATCACTGACATCTTCATCATAAACCACTTAAACAGAGAATCAAAGATTCACCTTTAGACATTTCCATTGAAGTTGTTTTCAAAGAAAAATATGAAGAGGAAAATTGTGCTCTCCCTGATATCCTTATAAATCTGGTGCAACTCTACTGAAATCAAGAGCTAAGACTGAAATAAGGCCTGGAAATTTTATCTTCTGGCTCAGAAAACTGGACTCTACAATGGGCCTGATTCAATGTGGGGGGAAAGCCAAGTCCACACCAAATGTTCATATTAATTTGATAATTTCATTTAGAACTTGACTGGTGATGCAAGGTGACCCCCTAAACCATTGAGTTCAGTCAACATGAGCTATTCTTAAACTGTTATAAGATATTTTTGAAGACGGGCACTGCTTTAACTGCAGAAGGGCACAGATTTGGAATGTATTATTATTGAGTGACTGCGCAGCCAAGTCCCAGATTGTGATGCAAGTATGATGGGTGCTGAAATAAAATGGAGAATAAGGACAGTAAGTCCCACATACTTTTCCAGGTGAAGGGGAGAGTATAATATTCAGGTATTGTTCACTATTGCAATACTTGTAGGAGATCTTTGTTCTGTGTCCTGTTGTTCAAGCCCAGTAACATGTAGACCTTTCAAATGTCTAGTCTTGGAAAGCTCACCCATCAAAAAAAGGCACTTTTCCAAACGTCCTGCTGTGAATGGCAGCCTGGGCCCAAACCCAGTTCATCTAATCCACGTGAAGAAGTTGATGAAATGATTTGCACAGGTAAGTTGCTTGAATATCTTTGGAATAGAGGTGAAAACTGCAGTCTTGCATATTGTGTGCTTTAAGCCACAGGTAAGCTAATATGTCACATTTCGTATTATAACTTCACATTGCAGATATAGCCTTATTTGGAGGAATAAGACTGGGTTTTATTTACAAATTATTTCTTTGTAATAATTGCATGAATTTGAACACAATGATACAGGGGTTTTATTTATTTGAAATTTAAAAAAAGTCTGTAGAATTGATGTGTTCCATCCAACTAAGAATCTCAAATAATCTATTATTAAATCATTAAAATATTTCAAACTAAATTGCTTGTAATATTTTTACAAACGGTTAGCTTATGAAGGCGGTAGTTTCCTTCCATATACAATAAAAAGCATTTCACATGCATGAAAAACTAGTGCACCAAATTCCAGGCTATAAATAAGGCAATTGTAAAATGTAAATGCTTAGAAACACTAGCAAACTTCAGCCAACAAAGCAGGGATCAGAAATTTATACCCTCGTTACTGGTAATTACAGTCACATTCTTTACTGATCTGTATTCCCAGCCAAAACATAAAAGTGTCCTGGTGCATTACCTGCTTGGAACTAAGTCACCCCGAGCACACATGTTCCAGAAAGCCAATCTCTGGCCATGCTAGCACATGGAGCTCTGTGTGTGCTGCTGTAAATGTATCTGTCTACCTTTTAAGCAAAGCAACTGAAAGCCCCTCAGGGTGTTCTTACGAAATGTAAATTCACTGACTTGGAGACCTCAGCATAAAATCGCTGCTTTTAGTGGATGGCAGTTTAACCCCCTCCTTCCCCTAATAAAGCAAGGAAAAAGAAATTCAGTCCCATGGTTGTCTTTACATATGTGCAGCATTTCTGTTTTTTCTTCTTGACAAAATAAGTAATTTAGGCATCTAAAAATAGCTGCTTTTTTAAAAATAGAAATCAGCAATAAATTCTTAATGCTCTTGTGACAGATTAATCTCAGCCTGTCAATAATTCATATTTGAAGCTTCCACTATTTAAGAATGAATTGTGAGGAAAGATGAGCCTTCTTTTGGGTGCATACTGACGCCTCCTGCCAAATATTAATATGCTTAAGAAAAAAACCCCACACATGGGAGCTTAAATTCATTAGCAGTCATCTTGTAAATATTTTGACAATACTACATGAATCACATAGTTTTCTTTGAACGATGTGCAAACACATGATTAATGTGTCTTAAACAGTCCAACTAACTAGTCTTGGTTACATAAAATTACCCATCCAGAGTGGAAGGCACCTACATATTTGACTTCAGAGGAGCTGTTGCAGTTCCTTCGTATCTGATAACTGGGCCCTTTTCAGCGTGGAATGAGGTGCCAAGCACTGCTCTTCCAGTTCCAAGGTCACTAAACTGCAGCCATGAAGCAAGAGCAAAACACCGGTGCCCTAGGGATGAGAACTTGTTGCCTGGAAGTCTGCTGTGACTTGAGCACTTTCGAGAGTCAGTCATTCGAGTCTAAAAGTAATTTTGTAGTAAGATGGCTTTCTTGACAGGACAGAAATTTCAGGACATGTTACAGAAGTCCTCAGTACTGTTAACCAAATTCTAATCCTCTCAATTTGAAAAACGGGGATCTAAGAAATTAATAAGTCAGAACAAAAATTTCTCACTGAATCATAGAATGGTTTGGACTGGAAGGGACTTTAAAGATCATGTAGTTCCAACAACAGATCCCCGTCCAACCTGGCCTTGAACACTTCCAGGGATGGGGCATCCACAGCTTCTTCGAGTAATTTTTTCTAGTGCCTTGCCACCCTCACAGTTCAGAATTTCATCCTACTATGTAATGTAAGCCTACTCTCTTTCAGTTTGAGAATTCCCCGTTGTCCTGTCACTACATGGCCCTGTAAATAGTCTCTCCCCATCTTCCTTGTAGACTCCGTAATTCTTGTGGGTATTGGGAGGCTGCAATGAGGCCTCCCTGTAGCCTTCTCTTCTCTGGGCTGAACAGACCCAATTGCTTCAGCCTTTCCTTGAAGGAGGGGTTCTCCATCCATCTAATCATTTTGATGGCCTTCTCTGGACTCACTCCAACAGGCCCATGTCCTTCCTGCGCTGGGAACGCAGAGCTGCTGCAGCCCTGCAGGTGGGGTCTCACCAGAGCAGAGCAGAGGGGCAGAGTCCCCTCCCTCACCCTGCTGCCCACACTGCTCTGCATGCAGCCCAGAACAGCTTTGGCCTCTGGGCTGGGACTGCACGTGGCTGGGTCATGTCCATCCTGTCACCCACCAGCACCCCCAAGTCCTTCTCAGCACTCAAGGGCTGCTCTTGGTCTGTTCATCTCCCAGCCCGTACTGATAAGGTGTAAACTTTCTCACAAAAGGCTTCCTTTTTTTTCTGTTACTTTTTCATCCTACTGAAAGCAGTTAATGGAAAGTCACCAGTCTTAATGCATTTCAATAAGCTGATTCTCTTTGGGATCTTTCAAAGGCAATGATAAAACAACCTTGAGTTTTAAAGCATAGTGACACTTTATGTAAAAATGTTCTCCAGGATTTTTTCTGTATGTTGGTAATGATGTAAACAACAAGATTTCTTCCATTTAAAAGTTAAAATGCTTCTTTTCCTTGTCCAGTTCTCCACATTTGTTTGGGTTCTAGTCATCATGTCTCTACTCTTTTCGTTTTCATCACCACCTTTTTTTTCTTCTTTTCAGATGAAGTAAACTTATTTCAAAGACTTGGCCAATTAATACTGGTTGTCTCCTGTCCTAAGTGCTATACAAACATAGGGAAAGAAAGAGTCCCTTTCCTGAAGGTCTTCCCTGATGATCTAAAACAAGAAGGAGCTGATGGAGATGTACTAAATAGGCCTTGCAGGTCAGTGGTGTTGGCTTGGTAGGCTTGATTGAACACGCTAGAAAATAAATGTCATAGGCAGAACACAAATTGCAAAATTTTATTCAGTGCCAGGTCAGAGCTAGATCAGAGATGTGCGAAGAAGCCAGGAAAACCTTTCTCACAATATACTAAGGGAACAGGTCTCACTCATTCTGTTGTCAAGGCTGTGTATGTGCTGCTTGACAAAGCCTAAAGGGTGCCTCATAGGGACTACAAAAAAGGGTGCAGTCCTGCCTGCACCCCAGGGAATAAGTAAGAGGAAAGCCTCCTGAGCCCTCCTGGTATATCATGCATTGTTCTTGATGTGCTTAATTTATTTCTCTGAGCCAGTGTGGTTCTGCCACTGTCTCCTCTGAATTAATTACAGTTGGTTTCTCAACCCAAGCAAATTCTTACAGAAACTTGTTCTCTCTCCTGTGAATGCATGCAAGAAAGGAAGTGGGATTTTTAAAATCTAGTCTCATTTTAGATTAGAACTCGATGATATAAGCACAGGACACATCATTAACTACAGGGATCTGCTAATACTCATAATCAATAAATGGGTACAGGACTGTTTCTTGTATTACAGACACAAAGCCATACATAGTGTTTGCTCACTGCTGTTCACTTCTAAATACTGCATGTTACTAACTCATTAATTACTGCCACAATTTGCAGGAATTATTCCATAATTAATTTGCCTCTTAAAACACTGCTATATCTCTTTCACATTTGTGAAGTGCTATTCAACATCTGATTTTTCATACAAGTTTTCTGTACAAGCTTTGCTAAAGCTCTTTGAACATGTCATCTTGGCAGATAAAAACATGACATGGGAATGGCTACAAGAAATGGGAATGACTACAAGAAATGAGATAGTGTGAAAAGTTTTGGAAGCAGTGAAATATCACCATTAAATGTAAAATTAATGTGGTATTCCTACATCATGAATTTCTTCCTTCAAACTATGAACCAGGCAATACTGTAAAAATTTTGAATGCAGACTGCTTCATAATTTATCTAATTTAGGAATTGGTTCAAATTTTAGAAAAAAACTAATTTATTTGAATGTATTTGAGCAATATGACTGACATAATGGCATAAATAATAACCTGTACAGAGTCAGCATCCTTCACCAGCATGGATCCCAAAGTAAAGCATCAGTTGTGGAAATGAAGCCACTGCTTCAAGCACCTCTGCCAGCTGTATTATATATCCAGTCTTTCCCACTGCCTCTGGTGAGCCATTTATGAATTGCAGGGATTCAGCATCACAGATGAGTGAGCCAGTCTCTGTTAGGAAAGAAGTATCTTCTCTAGAGAGAGTTGCAGAGAGAGAGGGGCAGGCAGAGATGTAATTATTTATGTGGCACATAGCTCCTTATGATCTCTAATGACTGAAAATACTGGGAATGATTTTAAGTCTCATTTTAAAAAGTACCACAAATAGTAAGTAGCACAATCCCCACTTCACAGGACTCTTTCAAGAGCCAATCTCATAGTGCCAGTCCACACAGCACTGAGCATGTAGAGCTCTGGGAAAATCTTGACATTTATTTAGGTGCTTACAAGGGAGAAGAAATCTTCTGAAAATTTAGTCTCAGCTGCAGGGGGTGCAAGGCCTTTGGTAAATTCCCATCAATAGCTGGATTGTAAAGCTGGAGATCACACAACAGCCTTGGAGTAAATCAGTATTATGCCCTGTTAATCCACACCCACTCTCCAGCCAAAACAAATAAAATAAAAGCTCTTAGTGCATTACAGTAATGCAAAGCCCAAGATAATATGGGGGAACGTTCTCCCGTGAGCCAGAATGCCTGTTCAGCTGAGGTTCTGAGCACTGGTGATTACAGCATGGCCAAGCACACACAGGACAAAGTGTCAGAGGCAGAAACGGAGGCAGAATAGGAAAAGCACCCTACCAGGGGCCAGAGGACAGTGTCACTCCATCTGTCACACTCCATGTGCCAAAACCTAGTAACTTCTGCCTGTTCTGTACTGGTCACAGCATTCATGGTAACCTGCCCATTGCCTGCTCTGGCAAATAATGTCTCACCCAGTCAAAACAACTAAATGGCATTTCATTTTCTTGTGTCACTCTCCCTAAAAATCCTGTATCAGGAAGCTTTTGGGCTGCTCCTCTTTGGCTCTGGTTAGAACAAATGGCAGGTTGAGATATTTACTGTTCTATTAATCCCTTTTGTATTTATCACCTCTGGTTCTTTATCACAGTCTGTTTTCTCTGTGCGTTGAAGACAAGGAGAACAAAATCTTCCTAGGCACAAATTTCTACAGTGCATAGTGAGGAGGACTGCAAAGTGCTTCAGTGAAAATGAGCTCTTAAGCTATGTAGTAGATGAAGTTGTGGGGTTTTATTAGAGACAAATGATTCTGTTCTATATATTAATTTAAAAAGTGGATGGTGGTTGTGAAGATGGAGAAGGCCAGTATTGTGGTGGCTCCCGTTAGTAGCAATTGAAGATTGATACAGTTTGATGTGGTTTGGGTGCGTTGATAAGGGTTGAAGATGAATAAGTATATACAAAATGAAACAAAACCATAACCATAGTTAGCACATGATGTGCTCTCTGGACTCAAAAGGACTAAATGGGTACTGGCACTGAAGGACTGACCTGCAAAAGAGGGCTTCTAGAATAAAAGTTATACATTACACAGCTAAATATGGTTGAAGATTGTACGGTTTCATGTTCAGCTCCTGTAAATACATTAGTGTACTTTGATCTTCAGGGCTGCCAAGCCAGCTTCTGCTTTTGTTAAATCAGATGGGTTTTTTGATGAATCTGCAGTGGATGTGGTGATTTGTGGAGTATTACACTGAGCTAAAACTACTGAGACAAGCAATTGTGGACCATCTAAGATGAAGAGCATTAACAATTAAGCTTTGGTGGCAGTATTTGATAAAAGAAAGATACGTTACCTTAACTTTGCTGAAAGGACTGCTAATGTTGTGAAGTATTGGACATGACTCTGGGGAGAGTATGAACTCAGACTAAATGAGTAAAATGTGAAGAAAGTTAGTTTTTAATTAAATATGAAAATGGTTAAACTATAGATTTAGCCTGAAAGTTACTTAGAAAGCTTAGCCTGAATTTTTGCATAGTAACAGAAATGTTACCAGCTATTTGATGAATGTATCACTCCATATGAAAATATTTGATTAGAAACCAGTGACCAACAATGATACAGAGCACAAGAGATTGCACAGAAATGTACTGAGGAATGCAGAAACAACTGGCTGTATTAATACTGTGACAGCAAATACAGCTAAGCTATCAAGATAGTAGAAAGGCTTTCTAGCTTTAATACAAATTCCCAAATTGTTTTGGCTCTGAACTCAGAATTGCACAGGCAGACACTTAGGATGACTCTGAACGTCATAGGAACGCAAATAGCTGCTTTTGCTGAAACACGGAAATGCTAACCTTAGTGCTAAATGGAAAAAAAACACGATTTGGGAAGACATCAGTAAAAACGCCGAGTGTTGTCAGGTGAGAAAATGAGGTTAAAGAAAAAGAAATCTACTTTCTTCTAATATTTAAGGAGGCAGAACCAAAGCTGAGTTTCAAACTGGCAGAAAAAAAATTGAGGGAGATAAAATGATGCAGGAATCTGACTGAGAGGGCAGCTAAATCAAAGAGGTAAGAATTAATGATCTACCCTGGGGTATAATACACATGGCGCAGTTTAGGTGGCCCAACAGAAGCCGCAAATCAAGCTTAGTGAGAGGTTTGGAATCAGAAAAACTGAAAAGAGAAAAAAAAGAATCCATTTATTGCAGAGGGAGAGAAATTTATAATAAATGGGAAGCAAGCTATAATGCAAAGTGAATAGGTGGGATTAGCTAGATGTATTGTTTTCTTCTTGAGCAATATGACTGAACATTATTATAGCTTCTATATGTGGAAAAGTAGCAAGGCTTTGCAGGGAAAGCTTTAATGTCTTAATAAAATATGGTTCTCAACCTAGAACCTGAGGAGAAACACTGCATTTGTCACTCCCTTCACCAAAATGATACCAGGGAGACTGAGTTAGATGGGCTGATAGACTGTACAAACAATATACAAACACCTAAATCAAAACCTTCACCTGTCTAATTATCTCCTGCAGCTGGTCTAAATGGTACCCCAAACCATAGCTGTACAATGTCACTAGATCCACTTAGTCCTTAGTCTGCCATATGCATATGGCTCTTGAGGGCAAAAGTGAGTTTAGAGAATGGAGAAGTAATCCATTCCCTTTAATGATGTATGCTATTGCTGTTAGAGCATACACAGAAGATACTGTATTCTGCTTATCTACCTGACTTCATCTCAAGTGCTTTAAAGGATGGTCAGAGTGAAGAAAAACATCAAACAAGAAGCTTTAACTGAGATGAGAGTATGACTGAAGGGAAAATGCAGGTTAAAATTGTTGATGCTTTTTACAAATTACAGCAACTTAATCATCTGTTCCCCCTCCCTACCACTGCCAAGTCAAACCATGTACAACTGGGACTGAGAGAAGTGTCCCTGTGAGAGAAACAGCTTGTGATCATTAATACATAGCTTATGTTTTCTATACCATGTCAAGCCATATATCCACTTTTCCTGGGTCATAACCAGCCACAACCAGGAGACAGATAGCTTCCTAATAAAATGGAAACATTATGATATCTAACTTTTATCACTGTTATTGAGCCAGCAGACTTCCCTGCTTGCTAGGTCTATTTCACAGCCTACAGGATAAGTCCTTTTAGGTTAAAAGGACCAGAGGAATTAGTCTTAGTAGAGACATGTGTATATGCATATTCCTGTGTATGCTAAGACTCTTCCTAGCAATTTAAAAAGCCCTTTTAAAATAAATACCCCGTGTACAACAATGATTTCCAGAAATCCCTTACTGGGCAGTCTTTAATAGTTCCTCTTAAGGCAATTCCTCTTCCAGGATAGAGACTGCAGCGGGGTCTCCTAACTTGGTTGCCTGTGACTTAAGTGTGTTTGGACTTTCCAGCAATGCAAGAGGTAACACTCCCTCGTACAACACACTTACATTACTAGATGCTTCTGTTCTGAGAGCTCTGAATAGATTATCCTTAACAAAGAGAGAAAAGGTGAGAGTTTCAGCCCTATTGCTCCTCTACACCAGATAAAAGGGAAAGAGTAAATCAAAGCCACCCTCAGTATCCTTTGTCCAGCTAACAGAGATTTCTGGGAGCACAGCAGAAACCATCTGAGAGGGTTCCATTTTCCCTGTGGCAGGTATGAGCAAATACAGGGCTTGGAGTGACAAGGCAAGGAAAAAAACACCAGTCTGGGGAGAATAGCCTTGGAATATTTATGAAGACTGCAGGACCTTCTAAATTATATCATTGACTTCTCCAGCACCTCAAATCAGGGTGATCTAAAGCTCTAGGACAGCTTCTCACTCTGGAATAACTATGAGTTTTATCTTTTTAATTACATTATTGGCAAAATAATCAATTAGAATCACATAAAATGGAGGAAACATCCTGTCATTTAAGTTACTTGGAGACAAGGGAGACTTCCTAAATATAACGGTACATATGAAATTTAAAGTACAATATTTTTTTAAATTCAGTAAGTGGAAACATAGTAAGGATGAACTCTTGACTTGTTGAATGACCTGAAATGCAAAAACCTAAAAGCTACAGAGAAAATGCACAGTAAACAGAAAAAATGCAATTGAACCAGAGAAACTGTTACAATAGGAAAACTAGCTCTTTGGGTTATTTTTCTGGAGCCTGACTTCTTTTTATGACCAACATGTAATTCTGCATGTTCTGTCTTTCACTTTCTTTCTTCCTTCTAAATATTGTGGGTGAGGAACATGTGAAAGTTGATGGAGAGTACAACACACTGTGGCTGTACATGAATGGATTGTGGAACTTCCTGAAGTGTCCAGGCTAGGCTGAAGTACTTGCAATAACTATATGTTACTCTTAAAATATTTATTCATATTGGTGGCAAGATTTACTTTAAGGGAAATTCTAACAGATGTTTGACGGAGGAAGAGAGTACGATTGCAAGCTGGAAATTCCTGGAAATGGCTAATATGGTCAAATCTCACAACTGGAGCAGGCTCTCCTAAAGTGATAGATGTGATGTCTCCACTAGACAGAAGGAAGACCAGTGAGTCAATCATGTCCACCTTTCCTTCCCATGACAGTATTAATTTTCTTTCATTCCATAAGGATCTCTAATCCATGCCAGCTGCATCTGCCATTTAAATCCCTCTTCAAATCGAACTTTTCACTACAATGCCTGAAGGAAACACCTTGCCAAATGAACCTAGTTTGATAGGTAATTAATAGGTTAAAAGTAGGGAGAGAGGACCTAATTTATAGTTAAAGAGATCATACATGAACCAGACCTAGTAGTAACCAAAACTACTTTGATTTGCCACTACCCGACTGAGCATAGCTGCTGTGAACATATGACTGTCCTACTAATGCTCATATCTTCTCCTCTCTTCCCCTTTTCATTGCTTTCCACCTTAATAATTGTATTGCTTCTTAAATTAAATCTGCCATAAATCTGGTCAGTATTTTAGTTTTGGGTCTTCTCTGGATCAGTGTTAGATCGTGCTTTGGAAATCTCTCATTTCCCTGCACATCTTACAGCATTTGATGCATGAGCCTTGTTATTTCAAATGGATATTTCAGCACTGTGTTGTTGGACTCATCTCACCTGTCTTCACCTCCTAACATATAAATCTGAGGGGGGAGAGAGTGAGAGAGAGAAGAATCATTAAGATGCCAGTCAGATTTATCTGTGACCTGTACTCTAAACTAGGCTACATTATTGACAGCTCAGGTTTGGTCTCCCCAAGGACCACAGCACAAGCAAATGGCCACCGTTTATTTGTAAATGTACATATGTATATACAGGTATTTTTTTGGAAGTCCACCCTAGGAGGCAAAAATCATTCATAAACTTCCAGTGTTTTGTTAGGAAAATTGGATGGGTTTGTTGAGTTGGATCAAAAACAGAAATTCAGGTGAACTGATGGTGCTGAAGGGATTGCTGTGGGGTGCAGTGATCAAACAAAAATATCAGGCAAAGAGAACTGTGAGCTCAATTCTGGACACTTCTATGGGTATATTTAAGCATGGGGTGCATATATCATCTGTAAATTAATATATCACACTGGAATGAGCAAGATGCAGACAGATATTTGCGCTACAGATTTGATAACAAATGAAAGATGAATGACCCTAAAATCCCTAAATATAAAAGGACATTTGTCAAGGCTGCAACTGGAAGTGAACCACAGGAATGTAGATAGAATTATACACAGTGACAAATTTCACGTGGTAGGAAAACATGGGAGTTTAGTACCCCTGTCAATGTGTGAAAACATACATTTCTTAAAGATTCATTTCTTTTACATACTCTGCAGGTCTGCTGTGACTCCATTGTTTTACAGTCACAGCATGGCACAAACAGAAAGCTCGAGTGTTCCTGTTTCATTGAACTTTCTCTTTTGTCCACAGTTTGCAGCAGATTTGGCAGTGGTGGGTTTTAGCAGCTGAGATTCTCCAGACAGGAGAAGGAATTATGTGGGGGAGGGGAAGCAACAAAAAGCTAATTCTGAGGCTGACTTTAACAAAAAGAAAAGCTAAAATGTTGCAGTCATTAAAGTCAAGATATTTAGAAGCCTTCCTGAACGATGCATTTAATTTCTGATTCAGAGCAAGACTATTGTACCATTTAACCTACAGGTTTACCATGAGACTTAAATTATACACAGTATGTCCAAAGAGTTGCAGCTTGCAGAGTGCATTGAATGGTGCATAAAGACATTATTATTTCTGAGGCAAACATATAATTGGTGTTCTCAGTATCTTGCTTTTATAGATGCAAAATCAGTACCTATTTTAGGCATACTAGTACTTTTACAATAACAGACATTTAAAGAATCATAAGGTAACACTTGCAGTATGTCTAGAAAAACTAAAGGAAAATAATGTATTGTTAAACAAATTTATCAATGTTTGAGGCATTTGACAACTGTAAAAACAACACTCCTTCACAGGCAGCACTATTAAATAATTTTAATTTGTAATAATAGTGGGGTTTAGGTTCTCTAATGTGAAGAGACCTGTGAAAACATCTACAAAAACATTGAGAGAATTTTTACTTTGTGGCAATACTAATCCTAGCTGACAGTGTTATCAAGGTTTTTCTAATGACAAAGACAGCAATAATGCTTCTTCATAAATCGCTGTATAATGACAATAATCTGCAAAATCCAAAATCATTTGAAAAAAATCTACATTCAGAGAACACAGTCCCCATGTTTTTTGAAAGATAGTTTCTTTATTGTGTCTTTTTCTGTTTTGATTGAGCCAGATGCCAACACATTTTTGGGGGATCTATTCTTTAAAACCCAAGAACAAATCATTAGCAGAAGCCAGCAGCAAAATCACAACAGTGTACAGTTTGCCATAAGAAACTTGAGAAATAATTACCAGACCCTTATGCATCTTTACTTTTTCCATGGTTTTTCTCCTGAAGAGCAGGATCATCACTTCCATGTAGATGCCAGGGCACAGCTCCTTTCTCATAGCAGGACTTGGTTCAGCACAGCTGCAATAGAGAACATGGATTTACACTGTCTTAAAGGGCTAACTGGCAATCCCTGGGACTGGAGAAGACCGGCACAGCCTCTATATTAATCTTGAATAGCATCATTTTGCCCTCAGGACATCAAATACTACTGACCTCTCGTAAGTCTGACCCACATCTTGTGATCAGGGCCAAGAAATACACATCAGTCTCAAATTAGCATCCTTCAGTGTCACAACCCCATTAGAATTGGCATAAACAAAAGCAAGAAGCACTTCTTTCTCCTTCCCACCTCCTGGCTTCCTCCTAGGATGGCTGTGGGCATAAAATGAAGATCATTAAAGAGGGCTTTTGCATTAATGATTGAGTGTATGTTACAGTAATCAGATAACAGCTATATCAGCTTTCATTAGAAGTCTCAAGAAACCCATCGTTGCTATGCATGATAAACTAATTTCTTCTAGATACTTTGACAACATTGTTGATGAAAGCCTTAATGTTCACTTCATATGTAGAAGGCCAATTGTTTTTTGGTCAGTTTATTGCTTTGTGTAATAACAAACCTGAATATTAAATAGGCTTGAGAAGTGTTAAGGAAAAACCCTTAAATATTTGCATGGGTGTTATAGATAGATTGATAGACAGATAGACAGACTTACATACAGTCCAGGTATTAAAAAAATAACCCTGTTACTTAATCTCAATTATCAGCTGAAATGTCTTGGGCCATTAAGAACCAAGAGTAATGAAATAATAACATTAATTAACAATGGGCATTTCTGTCATCTGCTTAGAGTAATGCTTTTGCAACTTGGAATCAAGCAGATTCAGCAGAGCAGTGATAACAAACAAATGTTCAAGAATGAAGGTGTATTGGTCCTTGTTCAGTTGGCTGATAAAATCTCCAGGTCTGCCTATAGCATGTTATAACAAGATTTCTGTGCTCAGGGCTTTGTTTCTTCTGTTCTGCAGATGCAGTGTAAAGCAGGTATGTGACTCCTCAAGGGGGCTAAAGTTACACCCAGAAAGGCTCGGAGTACTCAGTGAAACGTGCCTGCCATTCCGAGCACGTAGGACGGTGTGCCGGGAATCGCAGGGAATCACACCGGCACGCCGGTGCGTGAGGGAGAGGCGAGAGGGCTTTCTCTGGGGGCTCATCTCAGCAGCACAGCACCGGCTGCCATGATAACAACTCTTGCTGGCAGGAGAGAGCAGCTTAAAATATTTGTGTGACAGCACATTTGGACAGGATTGCACATGCGTGAGGAAGGATAGCTATCTTGTTGAAACAAGAAAGTTTGCTTATGTCCCTTGTGGTGCCTTCTGTGTTTTGTTCTTCCCTGATTTTCCTGTTAAATCATCACAATACTTTTTTTATCCGTATTTCTTTGACTCTTACTAGTTTGTGAGGGGGTTTTGTGTTTGCTTTCCACTGTGGTCGTTCTTGTTCTTCGTAAGTCCAGTAGCTCACATTTTATTGCCCTTTCTAGGATTGTAGTGTATTCTTCTGACCACACACTGGCATCTGGAATATCATTTCCTTTCCCAGCATCCTCTTTCTTGAACCTTTGGGTCCACAGCTGGAAGTATGTGAATATTGAAAAGCACTCAGGAAATTGGGGTAACGGTTGTAAAATGGTCGAAACTGGTATTATCTAAACCTCAGCAATTACCTTCTCTGTGATACCGTGCCTGCTGGTGAATGTCCTGCCTTACAAAGGAGGTGCTTAGTTGTGGTCATCTGACTGCCAGACACTGCTGTGAGCATCCAGCTACTTGCAGCACCTTTTAAACCACCTGATGTGTGGAGATGCCAGCTGGCCTCTGCACCCCTATTCATCTGTAGAATACCTCTGAAATCAGAGAAAGAAGCAGGTTCCGGGGACATCAGCAGAGGATCAAGAGTACTCCTCTGGGGTCATCCATCAGTCCTACACTGTGCAGCAGTGGAGTCCCACTTTTATGCCTTGTGACAGTAAAGCCAAAGGATGATTAACATGACTTCAGGGAAGAGTAAGGGAAATGGCCATCCACTGCCTGCTGGTGCTTATTGTAAGTCAGAATGATGGCCTATAGAAGGATACAAGTGCTTCTGGCACTGAGACCATCTTTGAGTCATGAGTGACTCTCATTCTTCCCAAGCAGGCCTTAACCATAAATAGTAGCAGTATGTGAAATCAAGTATTTAAAAACATAAGCTTATTTCAGACTAGTCTTAACAGTGAAAGTGTGACAACAGATGAGGGGAGCAAAGCATTAACAAAACTGGATAGTAAAATATACATGTCTTTTGTCAGAGTGTGAGAACTGAGATGAAAGCAGAATTTCAGGCTACTTCAATGAGAAGGTAGCCAAAGCTATGCAACATCATAACTACAGAGAAAAGACTTTTCTCTAGAGACAAAGCCTACTCAAATTTTCCTTCCTATAGTAATTACCTGAAGCACACACTACTTTTTCTTATGTCATACTGAAAAAGTTTGATGTATTTACTACTTTGGTTTCAGATGCTCTTCCAGACCAATAGAACCTGGAAGAGTTTGATGTAGCTATTCTGGGCATCCCAGGGCCAAAGCCACAGCTCAGTGGTATGAGCTTGATTTTTCATTGCTGTGTTTTACCTGAGGTGTTAGATCACAGTGATATGAAAACCTGCCATGAGATTACTGTCATTCATCTGAAGATGGTGCAAAACTCTGCTTTTTAATTAAGTCTTTACTCTCCCCAATTTACTAACTGTGAAAGTGGAAGTACTTTATCAAAAACTTACATACAGGGGTAAAGCAAAACCTGTCACTAGTTCCAAGACAAGTACCAAAATTCAAAAGGCAGTCTAGCCAAGGAGGTAGAATCTCCAGAATGTTTGCAAAGGTCACAGACTAAAGTGCTGAAAATCTAGAAGATGCCTAAGTTGAGCTTATCCATGAAATCCTTATTGTACCAGTTCTGCACATGTCTGATTGCATACTAGTCTCCACCCATGATTGTTTCCTCATTTAGTCCCAGGTCCATTCTCAGCATCAGTCTTTTCTTCCTTCACACAGTTGCCCCAACTCCACACAACCATATTCCAAAACTGGAATTCCAAATTCCCTATTTGTACAGGTTCTCTCTGTGATACCTATGTGCTTCTCAAGCATCAATGAGTCCATCTCCATTCTCTGGGATATCTTCCTTGCTTTGATAATCTGATAGATCACTAAATTTGAATACTCTATGGGTGATGTTGACCTTTTGCTACTCTCACATCACTTAGCAGTTCCAGTGCAGGTAATGTATCTACAGAAGGAATTCAAAGATCAGCCAGAATTAGACACTTCAGAGAATTTTTCCCTGTTGCCCTTCTAGCAATTCTCTTGTGTGTGAGCTAAGATTTCTTTCTTATAACTCAGAAATATGTGCAATTTGGCCAAATGAGGTATGTTCATGATGACCAAATTTCAAACTTTTTGCTTCTAAGTGCAAAGGCATTACAGCTCCATAGAAAAGTAGTTCTTAGATAGTTATTATTTTAGCACAGAAAATGTGTTAGTTAAGAATGAACTCTGGAAACCAGCTGAATGGTCTTATAGACTGCATACCTCTCAAACAGGGAGCTTTTAGATCAAAGAGGTAAAACTTGAAAAATGGAGAAGTATCTGAAAATGGGGCCCAGAAGGAAAGAAAAACTGTCAGGCATCCTGAACTAGCAGCAGCGATTCAAACCTTTTTCACAGTTGGTTTGGGGTTTTTTTGGGACATGCAAGCCCTGAAAGAACAAATACACTTTCTGAGTAGCTGCCCCAGAAGAGTGTTGGTGCAATGCCATTTGAAAAAAAAAACAAACAAACAAACAGAATACAGCCTTACCACTAAGGAGCCCAAAAGCTGATTAGGTGAATGAGCCCATGCTTACTGTGTAGTGGCCAGGGAGTGCTTATTCTAAAGCCCCTTGTTAGTTGCTGGCATGACACCTCTAGTTTGACATTTAGATTCATACAGCATTCAAAGGGTAAAGGCTACTCAAGTCCCCCTCCAATAACGGGTGGTTCTTAAGAACCAGAAAGAAATTAAACTGTAGGGCTGACATGGGCTGTCAGTCGCAGGGGAGAGACACCTGAGTTGATCTGAGCAAGTCCAGGTGGTTCTAGTAGCCAGCTCTTTGGACCCAGGTTTCAGAGCTCTCTATCTCTGTCCTGTCAGAGTCCCAGTATTGAGACAATAAGGATCCCTGTGTTCTTTCTTTTTCCTGGGCACTGCTGTTTCTCATCTGGCAGCATCCTATCAAATGCAGAGCGGCATTGTTGACTTGCGTCGGTGACGGATTGAGCCCTCTGGGAGCCGGAATAATTGGAGATCAGCAATCTGGATTCCTGCCTAGGAAGCATCAGGAAAGCGTCTGTACCTGAAGCAGAATCAAACCATATTCAAAGTAATGGGAATGTTTAAGCTGTGATAACTTTTAAAAAATTCCCTCTGCTACATTATTTTAGTAAATATTTGTAGGTGTCTGTAATAGGAGGTAATCACTGCATTTCCTTTCAAAATAAAAGAGGGTAGTTCTCAGTAATATTGGATGAAAGCAAGGAATTCAAATGGATGTGTTTAACCTGATTTTTGCTGGCAGATAGTGCTTTTCAGCAGTTGTCAGGTGTATTTTCCTGCAGCACACAAAAACTAGTTTGTGCCCGGTCTTTCCCTTTACCAATGCAAGAATTCCACAGTAGCTGGCAAGCAGGGAAGCATCCTCCTTTGCCAGGGAGCTGGGAAACGTTGCATTTGTGGAAATCAAGAGGGGCAGGTATGAGGGAGGTGAATAGGACGTGTCTGGCTGCAACTGTGAGAAGGAGGAATGGTACATAGGCGCCAGCAGGAAGGTGAGCATCTATAGAGGAAGGAAGGAGGGTGCCCAACACTGCTGTAAGTGACAGAGATGAACTGCAGCTCAAGAGGAGCTGAGTTTGGTATCATGGCAGTGCAAACAGGCTGCTTTTAGGTTAGAGTGGAGCCCAGGTCCCTGAGAGTCCATGAAATAATTTGTAGCCCAAAGGATGTTAAAGAGTTATGAGGGATTGGTGAAAATGGGGTTCAGATGTGCTGCTATGGCTGTGGGTGGTGTACAAGATATTTCCCTGTTCCCCATGTTTCTTGCACTAATGAAGTGAAAAAGAATTTGGCTTGGGAATTTTGAGGAAAATTCTGCATTTCTTTTTTAATTTACCTTCATCCAAGAGGGAAAGGACCGTGCGTTCAGAGTGCCCACAAGACTGGTGCTAGAGGAAAGGCTGTGCCAGAAACGTGTTTCTTCTGGAGGGTGGAAAACTTTTGAGCCACTATTTCCTTTTTCATCAAGGGGTGCAGCACTGAGCTGGAGGCAGGTAAAAGGACATGGTCCTGAATGAAAACCTACCATTTCCATTTCAAGGTGGGAGATTTCCTAATAAGAAAGGGAGGGGAGCAAATGCAGCTACTTTTCAGGTCCCTATCCACAGTTCTTCTGTAGCAAAGACCCCCACCCCAAGGTTAACCTGCTCAGGATTTGTGCCACGTGGACCACTCAGAGGAGAGCCAGAGTTGCAGCATGCCTGGTTTAGAGCTCTTGGCCCCAGCAGAAGGGAACCCAACCTAGCAACAGGGTCAGAGTATAGCCCTGACAGTGGATTCATGAGCTTTAAGAGGCCTAGGAAAAGAGCACAAGAAAGGAAAGAGTGATGATACTGGAAAACCCAAAACTCCAGCTTGCAGTCTAATGAACTGCTGAATCCCCATGGGCTTGCTTCACTCCTTTTTCTATTTTTGATACAATGCTTATAATCCTTGATGGATCTGGTTTGGGTTTACAGTGGTCACTTTGTAGATGCACACAGAGTCAGTAACAGAAGAACAAGAACTGAATTGTGAATTTCAGTTTGTTTCCTCTTTTTGCAACTTTCTTTCAGAACAACCTCAATATTTACAAAGGCAGGGCAGCTTCCATGTTCCCATGTCACACAACATGCTCTAGCTATGTTCCTCCGAAAAATGAAATAGGAATGGTTTCTCAACAAAAATCAGAGCCTGTGATTTTTAGCTTTCTTTCGCTCCCATCAAAGCAGAGATTATGGTGAAAAGTATAATCTGGAATTGCTTTCTTAGGACTCATCATGAGACAGTGGTAGCTACCTCACTGACAGACTCCTGAGTGTAACAGTCCTCCTTAGCTCCCAGGCTGAGGGCGAGATGCAGGATAGAACAGATTTGTATCCAAAACCAAAACAAAATCCAGAAATGTCCCTCCTCCCCCCCGCCACAACAAACAAACAAACACCCACAAACTCTACTAAACAAAATGTTTCAGAAGAAAATCCCAAACATCTGAACTAGATTCCACATTACTTCCCCAACACCAAAAAAGTGTACAACTTTCGAGGATGGAGTAGAAACGTTATATATAACACTGCAATTTAATTCACATGACAATTTAAAAAATACATGAAATGGTCTTCCTTATGCATGAGAAAAGATTATCACAGTTTCCCCCTTTTCCTCTTTTAGCTTATTAAAAATGTAACTTTGTCAAGAGTAATAAATTAACTCGGAAAGGATTGCTTAAGTGAGATACAGGTTGTGATTAAAGGAAGTTTGGAGTTCAGGAGAAGTCTGTGTTTGAAAAACGTCCTCAGTGTTTGGAGTATTGCATATGGCTTTTGACAACTAATTTGGGAGAAAAGTGGTATGGAATGAACCTCAACAGGAAAAGCTCTTGTTTTTTGTCACTTTGTGACATTACTGAAACACTGTTTCCCCTCATTTGTATTTCCACCCCCCCCCCAAGTTTGTGTTAAAATGTATCAAAACAGAAAAGACTTTGAAAAAGGCAGTAGAACTGTCATAAAGGATGATGCTAGCTAGTTGGGAGGTTATGCTTTATTATGTAAATCCATGTTTGGGGGTATTTTAAGATGCATATTGTATAGTTAGAGGCAGCTAATTAGCTAGATAAACTATACTGCTTCCAAATGAAGCATACCAATCCATAACATGAATGCCAGGGGCATGACTTCTTGCAGATCTGCAACCTACTTGAATGACCAAAACTGTCCCTCATCTGTACCAGTCAGTCTCACTTGATGGAGCACTAGCCACGAGGGTGCTGGTCCCTGCTGAACCCCATTGCTCAACTCCACCTTGTCTTGCTGCTCCTGGGAAAAGGCTGCTGCAGTCCTCTCCCTTGGGTAATTCTGTAGAGTTGAGCACCCCGAGCTTGAATTCAGCTTGGAGCAGAAGGAAATAAAACTTCAGTCTGCACATAAATCCTTCATTTACTTACATATAAAACCAATGAAACAGTGCAATTTTCCCTTCTTTTTCTGTGATTTACAAACTGTTAAAATTATTTTCTTGGCAGAAACATCAATTTCTTAACTGCTTAGTGCCCACGCTGGCAGCACCAGGCTGCAGCAATGGCTCTGTAAGTACCAGCACTCGCTCTGGAGGTACCAAGAGGGGCTGAATGAAGAACTCGCAATGCATAATTTATTCAGTGAATATAGGCCCTTTTTTGTGCTTGCAAGAACTCCAGGAAAGGCAGGTGGGCTTGGTTGTTTTTTTAATAGTTTGCTGAAATTCTTTAAGGAACTGTAGTGTGTTTGCATGCAGTACCTGTCCGTCAGTGGCTTGTTAAGAGATGCATTTCAAGGTTGGCAGTTCAGGTGCAGGGTATGCGTGGCCTGCCCGGACAGGTGCCATGCACCTCCTGGGCTCTGGCACCTGCAAAGGGCAAATGTTGGGAAAGCACTTCTAGTGAGTGCCGAGACACTTCTGTAACGTCCACGGTTCAGCTGGCTCCATTTCGCCTAAAAAATGCCTGCAATCTGCGGCACCTCACGCGTATGGAAAAAAAAAATATTATAGCGTGCGCGGGGGATGGTAGTCATTAGAGATCTACGAACGCGCGTGAAAAATTACATGCTGCGTGGCGGTGCGCTAACCGGGGCACCGGCCTGCCGCTCCAGCCCGCCGGGCCGGGCCGGGCCGGGCCGGGGTGCCGCCGCTCCCCTCCGCAAACTTCCCGGGGCACAAAGTTTGCCGGCAGCTCCCCGCCCGCCCGCGGGGAGGGTGACAGGGCGCAGCGCGGGGGGCGCGCCCTCTCCGCCGCCCCCTCCCCTCCCCTCTGCGGCGCGGCG
>VZUI01053462.1:0-13072 GCA_013401135.1 Cettia cetti
CCTTCCCTTCCCTTCCCTTCCCTTCCCTTCCCTTCCCGGAACTTCCCTTCCCTTCCCGGAACTTCCCTTCCCTTCCCTTCCCGGAACTTCCCTTCCCATTGATAAACAAATAAATAGTTTATTTGTTTATGATTTTTTTTTGTTTTGGTTTCAAGGTTTGGGTTTTTTTTTTCTTTCCCCCCAATATCCTGTTTGAGCAGGACAGACCTAGAATGAAAACCACCTATTATTTTTATATCAGCCCTACCTGAAGGTCCAAAACAATGTCACAGTACCACCAGGATAAGCCCTTTTACACCCCTGTTTAGATAGAGATGAGCTGCTCTGAAGGGCTTTTAATCTAGAGCAGTGTTTCTTAGTCCTGTTAACCCAGTCTGGGTTAGATCACAGTGATTTACTGGTTTTACAGGTTTCATCATGGCTCAGCTCTCCACAGGTGGACAGAAAGATGTCTTGCACTGAGCTCTGGGATACAGCACAGAGATGGAGAAGTGTAACCTGGACAGGTAATGCCAATAAAGATTAGGGGTTGCATCTGCAATTTCCACAAGATGAGCAAAAAGCATACAAAATTTATCCCACTCCCCTTAAATCTTCACTCTCTTCAAATGTGATTTGGGATATTGCACAGTGCATAAAGACCTGAACATGGCAAAGACTTCATGGAGGCTTTAAAATGTGGCTCCTAGTTGTGCCCCTCAGTGGGAAGGAGATACCATGCCAGCACTTTTGTTTCCTGTTTGAGACTCCTTGGAAGCTTTTTGGCTTTGCTCTTCGCCTGACCAAAAACCACAATTGCAAACCGGGGAAGGCCTCATGCTGTTGCCCATAACCAATGCAAAATGAGAGGTGTGCATGCCTTTGTGGCCTGTGTGGACACCAAAAAACACCCACTGCTCTGCCTTGAGCCATGCCACTAAACTGTGACTTGAGGGATTTCTAAGCAGTGGAGGTAAAACCAGGCAATTTTCCTGATCTGGAATGATAATCTTCTTTGCATCTGTGCTCCAAAAAAGTATGATAGGAATGAAATGGTGAAAGGATCACATCTTCTCTCCATGTGAATCATGAGGCAGGGGGTGTGACCCCAACCGGGAGCAGCCCAGTGAAAGGAAGCAGGGCACTTGTCCTGACACACTTTGCTTTGCATCAAGAGGTTTAGAAGAAATCCTGCTGGTCTCAGTGCTGGAGCTGTTTACTGGTTTTAGGCTCGACAGCCTACTATTAACTGTAACAGCAGAGAACACCATCTGTCTTCTCCTGAGCTACTCCATCAGCCTGTGAGTTGGGGGTTTTGCTTTTTTGAGGGAAAATGTGTAATTTTCCTGATTTAGTGAAAGATCTTGAATTATCATATCTAAAGCAGAAATTTGAACGCTCAAACATTTTTCTTTCTTTTATGAGTTCTTCATTTTCTCTTGACAGCTTGCTGCTTTTCCTAAATAGTTGCAGACAATGTAGGAAATACAAGAAGACAAATAGGATGAGGACAGAGTGGGACTTCAGAGATTTTGGAGCAGGTCATTAGCTAACATGTCTATCTTAATATGTAGCTCTAGTTGTTTCTTTTCATTATCATGTGCACTTTCATTTTCTGTCTTTTCTCTCTGCAAGTAATAGGACTAGATGTTTTGTTTCATTTTTTTTGAGGGGAGGGATTTTTTTGTTAAACGAACAGTTGTTTGCTGTTGGCTAAATTTGGAGGACCTAGAACCTACCAACAGGAATCTGACAAGGGAATGGTATACTGGATATCCTTGGGATGAGCTTTAATATAAGTATCACAGAAACTGGAAACATGAGCAGGTGTTTTTGGTTTAAGTGATGATGGAGCAGTTTGTTCCCTGTGGAAAGTATCCACACTGGAGCAGTCCATGAAGAACTGAAGCACAGGAGAAGGATGCACCTTGGAGAAGTTGTTTCCCACAGGAGGAACCTCAAGGTGGAGAAGGGTAATAGTGTGACAAGAAAGGAGTGGCAAAGGCAAGGTGTGATGAAGTGACCACAAGCCCCATTCCCATCCCCATGTGCCACCTGAGGGGCTGGAGGTAGAGAAAATCTGGAGTGAAGCTAAAGGAAGGGAAGAGTGCAAGGAAGGTTTTCTAGGTTTGTTCTTATTTCTCATTATACTGATCTGTTTGATTGGCAATAAATTGAATTAATTCCCCCAAGCTGAGTCTGTTTTGACCATGATAGCAATTTGTGAGTAATATCTCCCTGTCCTTAACTCAACCCATGACCCTTTTGTCATTTAATTTTCCCCCTTCACTTGAGGAGGCAGAGATACAGGGAATATTGGTGGGCTCCTGAGAGCCAGCTGGGCTCCTGAATATGCCACCACAGCAGATTCAAATCTTTTAGTGGGCTCTTCTTTCAAGGTTAATGCAATTCTCATGAACACTGAGGGTCTCTTTTGCTCTGCACCAAGATGAGATGAGGAGGGGGAACTAGTCTAGATGTGAGAATTCAGGCTGGCTTTGAAAATGACTTGCTGACTTCCTGAAGAAAAATCCCTAAAAAAAAAAAAATCCCTTACCTTATCTGCAGGGAAGATGCTGTCCCTTGGGCACATTTGCTCCCCACTGTTGTCAGCACTCTGAATTTTGTGCACAGCTACTTGTGCTGTCTCAGTACAATCCCAGCCACCAGTGTGTGGTGGTGTTGCTTTTGCAAAAATGCCAAGAGAAACTTCCATCACTAAGCAAGTGTGGGTTATTAGTCTTGCAAAATGCAGAGCCAAGTAGCACAACATTGATTTTTGCCCACACACTGTCTCAAGCCCTCCTTTTTTGCTGGCACTGGTGCTGCTGGATTACTCCTCCAGCACTTGTATTACAGATGAGGCATTTTCCAACCTCTGCTTAGGAAGCAAGGATGCATGATGTCCACTCCCAGCCTCAAAATGGGAGTAAAAATCCCTGAGAATGTGGAGGAAGGAAGGCTTGTGGGCAGCTGCCACCTCTTGCAGGTGACAATGATACTGCCGTCTGCAACCTGGTGGCTCCTCTCCAGGGTTTGCACTGTGTGGATCTGAATCCAGCTTATCATTAATTAACAACAAATTAATTATTTTATACTGTGATAGTACTTTGCTGTTACCATAGGAGAGTCAGGCTGTGATTCATTATGTTCTTAATGCAGTAAACATGAAAATGAAAAGAGCCAGCTGGTATTGTAATTATAGCAGGCATGGATACATATCATGGAAATAGGGTTTTTTAATTTTCCTTGAAGAGTTGAAGAAAACTTAGGCTTGTTTTGTAATAGTTAAAGGAAACAAAAACAAGCCCTCCACACTCTGCATTGGTATGAATGAGAACTGAACACTGTGTGACTTAACAGAGAAAATAAGATGTTTTAATTTTAAAATTGACATTTTGAGAATCAAAACCAGATTTGAGCCAGCAAGACTATTTTTTTAAGTGATGTTCTTTTGCCTAGGTTGTTTTCCAGAAAACAAGCAACAAAGAAAGAAACAAACCCTCCAACTTTTTACCTGTATCTGTTTCTTTCTCCATAAAGGCTCTTCACTGACACAAATAAAGAAAGGATAAGTGATATTTTTTGGTGGGATTGTGATCTAAAAAATAAAGCACCCAGGCTGTGGGCTGAAAAAAAAAGGGGAAGCTGCTCCAATTGTTTAGGGAACTGAAGTCCTGATTTGCAAAAGATAAGTGAAAGGTGATACAATTCACATCACTATCATATCCTCTCAGGAAAGGTTCCCATGAGGGGTTCAGGCACCCCTGAGAGGTGAGCTGTGAGACCTCAGAGGCAGCTTCCAGCCCAGCTGGACCTGTGGAGAAAGGGGGTTGTGACTGCAGACTCCCTTGGGTCGATGTGGTACCTAAGAAAGCTCCATCTGGGGCCTCAGAAACTTCCCAAATGAAGAAGCAGCAACTCATAACCTGCTGGGGTTTTTCAGAGAGGTGATGCCACCAGGGTGCTTGGCTGCTCAGCATGATTCCCTTCCCTTGGGAGAGACAGGTATTCATTGTTACTCTTGGCCTGAGCAAGCAGTTTCTGAAATGACTTTTCAGGGCAAAAACCAGAGAGACACAAGTCTCCATGCTCCAGGACTGGCTAGATGAGGTGTGATAGCTGGAAAGAATGACAACTATGAGACAGAAAGCAGAACAGCAGTGTTGAGGACTTTCTGCAATTTGGCAGCGAAGTGTTACCCTTTCTTTTCAGTCAGGTCTGCCTTTCCATTTTTCCACTGGATAAGCCTCACTGCTGCTGCCTGCCTGCCACCTTGTAGAGCTTGTGGAAATGAACCTTGAAGAGGCTTCTCAGGCATTAAGGACTTATTGTGGAAGTCACCAGTATTACCTCCATTTGATATGGCATCAGAGCAGGGAAGCTCAGTGTCCTTTTTTGCAGCAGAGACCTGCAATGAGGCAGCAGCTTCTCCAGAGAGAGTTCAATGTTTCAAATATTATTTTCAAGATAACAACAGTAAAAATATTTGTGCTGCTGTGTGAGGAAAGCCACAGGCATTCATGCAGCTGTCACTACTGTCATGCTGCTGGTGAGTCACTAGTGAATGCCACTGTAATGACATGGTGAGGAGCTCCAGCATGTCCAGCTTGCTGAGTCCTTCCAGTGCTTTGGACACCAATGCATTTTGCCAGAGCAGAGCTTCACTCAAGGGCATAAAGGCCACTGCATCCCAGACTGTGTGAGCACAAAATAGTTTTTTTAGCTGTCCATGCCCTGTACTTAGAAGAAAGGGCAAATTCACCATGTTTGTGGAAAATGTGTGTTTATCTGTGTCAAGGAGACCACCATGCATTTAAGTTCTACTGTGATTTTGTCATCCACTCAAAGCAGGAGGGTGGCCACATCCTTAGCCCAGCTGGCAGAGCACAAAGATGGTGATGTGAACAATGAATTCATGGATATATTCAGGGATAGGCATCCACCTCCTGGAAACAAAGGAAAACACCCTCTGTGAGTACAAAACCAGCAGTGTGCTGGTTATCCAACACATGGGGTAGGTGTGCGAGGGAAGGTGACCTTTGACACTGACCTCCAAACTCAGCCTAGCAACTGGTCCTATCCCAATTTTCACACTTCTTGCCATCACCATTACTAAAGGCAGACAAGTCTATCAGAACACATCTCAGGAGATCATCAAGTCCACTTTCTGGGTCCAAGACAGGCTTATGGGTGTATAGGCTATTCCTAGTGAATGTTTTCTTAACCTGCTCTTAAATACATCCCCTGGTAGAGGCCCCACTTTCTCTCCCAGTGCCTCATTGCTGCAGGATTTTCCAAGCTTCAACACCACAGCTTGAGCTCATCACCCCTCCCCTCCAGTTGTGGAGATTTCCATTCTTTTTCCACCTCTCCTTCTTAAGTATTTGAAATTCTCTCTCATGTTCATCTTGAATCACTTCACAATCATTCTCCTAGTCCAACAATTTCCAGACTTCTCACTATTCCCACCATGGACTGGAAATTATTTCTAAAATGGGAGACAGCTGCCATGCAGAGAAGGGAATTGCTCTGGGTGTGTTGTACATGAAAACCCTGTCTGCACGCCTTACAACTTCTTTTCTTTGCTTTTCCCACAGCAGCACACCACTGCTACCTCTTCCCTGGTTCTGCTGAGCCCTCATCAGTTGTGGCTCCCTGTTTCCCGGCCCTTTCAGATTATGGAAAGTCATCTCCACAGTTGTCTGAACTGTCTGCCCGAACTTCGGCACTCTTCAGGGAGCTGTTTGTGAAGTGTTGTAGAGCAGGGGTGAGTTCTAGCAGGTTGCAGGTGACTTCCTTCTGTTGGGCTAAACACAGCTCCACCAAATAAGCAGTTCCATCTCTGTTTCAGCATGTCACGCAAAGCAGGCAAATGTCTGATATTCTGATTTGTATTTTACTTTTAAAATCAGGTTAAAAATGGGATGCATTCTGCTCAGCCTAGCCTGTAAGGAAGCTGGGACCTGGCTTGTGTTCAGGCCTACCATCAATAGCAAATAGATCTGCTGTGGTGGGAGCTTCTTGATCTCTAGTATGACTTCCACTCAGCATTAACCACACCAATTTATCTAGTAGCTGTGACCAGAGAACAGCTCACAGTCTCCAAGGAGCTCACAAGTGGCTTGGAAAATAAAATGACTCTGGTGTGCCCAAAAGTTTCCCATCTGCATTTTGTCACTTTTGTGGAGCTTCCTGAGAGATGGTTTGTCAATAGGGGCTGGACATGAGCCCAGGGGTGTCCAGGTGGCCAAGAAAGCCAATGGCCCCTGGGCTGTCCCAGCCGTGCTGTGGCAGCAGGAGCAGGGAAGTGACCCTCCCTGTGCTGGCATTGCTGAGGGACCACCTCGAATCCTGGGGGCTGCTTTGGGCCCCTCACAACAGGGAATTGAAGGGCTGTTCCCACAGCAGGGAACAGAGCTGGGGAAAGGTCTGGAGTCTCAGGAATGGATGAGGGAATTGGGAAAGGGGCTTAGCCTGGAGAAAAGGAAGCTTAGGAGGGGCCTTCTGGCTCTGCATAACTCCCTGACAACAGGGGACAGCCTGGGGAGTTGGGCTTTGCTCCCAGGAAACAGGGACAGGAGGTGAGCAAACAGCCTCAAGTTGCACCAGGGGAGATTTAGATTGGATATGTGGAAAAATTTCTTCCCGGAAAGGCCTGTGAAGCATTGGAACATACTGTCCAGGGAGGTGATGAAGACACTATCCTTGGAAGGATTTAAAAGATGTGTAGATGTGGCACCTGGGGACATGGTTTAGTGTTGGACTCGGCAGTGCTGGGTAATTGGTTGGACTCACTGATCTTGAAGGTCTTTTCCAACCTAAATGATTCTGAATCTAGTGACTTTTAAGTGAGATCCTGATATCCCAGGAATTACAATTAAATATAAAAAGATAGCAAGACAGAAATTTCTCCTAGCTGTTGTGTGCATTGAAAGATGCAATTTGGAAGACATATGTTTCAGTGCACTAACATTATACACCTTGTTTCTCAGTCTAGACAAGCCTTTAGCATTTCCACCACACCAGCAGAAATTCCACATTCTGTGGAGATGAAAGTCTCACAAATTTTTTCACCAACTTGCAAAACACACCTCCCAAGAAAGAGAGTGCTTCTCCTTCATGGCTCACGCAGAAGAACAATATCTACAGCAGAAACAGCTGCTAAAGAGAGAATGTAAGATTTAGAAATGAGGGCTGCTGATGCATGCCTGCCCAGTGACTTGGTTTTGATGGGTTTTTCTTAACCACAGGCATAAGAATATGCATCACAAAGACAAGCACACAGAAGGGAGAGAAAGGAGAAGAAAGCTGACTCTTTATCCCTCCTGGGTAAAAATGGGGCTATTTTCATTTTGCAACCTATTGAATTGCAGTGTTTTCTTCATCTACATGCAGTTGCTCCTGTATTTTTATTGCACTTGTAGTTTTGCCAACCTTTTTTTTGAGTTTCAGTGGAGGGAAAGGTATGTTCCTGTCCTATGCAGTCAGACACCATGGAAAATGTAATAGCTTACAGCATAGACCCTCTGCCAGTGGGAGAGAGAGAGAAAAAAAAAAAAAAAAAAAAGGCAAAAAACCAGCATAAACTCCACATTTTAGTCTTTGGAAAAAAGTACTACCATTTAAGCTCTTGCTGCCCTGTTTCATGCTGGGCTGAAACTCCTCTCTCAAACCCACTGCAAAACTCCCCCTTTTACAATTTGAGCGAAAGTGACCCATCTTTCCCTTACCCTAGTATAGCTGAATTGCCCTGACAAAAGAGGACAGGATGCAAGTATCCTCTGCCTGCTCTGGGCCAGAAGATTTAAGCACAAAGATAAAAACAAATAAAACCCTGCGGCAGCACTTCTGCAGCAGTTACATCTGAAACCACAAGTCGGCTCAGAGCTCCACAGTGCTAGGACTTGTGAGGGGAAAAATAAAATAAAAGTCCCTGTTTTTTAGAGTCGAAAGAAAGGTTGTCTGACTAGCACACCGATCAAGTCCCACCACGGAGCAATTAAGGCTCTCTAGCTAAGTAACTCAGCTTGTTTTACAGTGGAAAAAAAACAACCAAAAACAAAAAAACCAAAAACAAAAAAACAAAAACAACAACAAAAAAAACAGAACCAAAAAGAGACAATAAAAAAGGCAGAAGCAAGAGCTTATCTGCTCCAGATAAGTGCAAGATAGAGTTTCAGCAGATTGTTGGTAGACCATCCCACCTACACAGAAATTAAATGGGACACATTTTAATGATTCTATATCCTTTCAGCTGTGCTTTCAAGATGATTATCCTTTTTTCCCTTCCAGAGCAGAATGACTTATTTCATAACTTCTGCCTTATGAAAGTTCAGCTGTTTTGTTAGTTGAACCCCTTTGCTCCCTGCTGTGTGCCATGTACCCACCAGGTCACTCTGACACCAGAGCCCTTTGCTCCTGGGTACACTTCACAGGACTGTGATGACAGCTGAACCCCTTTGGCAAATATCTATGCTAGGATCTCAAAACAAATAATTTTCTACTGCTCTTTGCACTAAGCCAAAGATACAACCCATTTTAAAACAACAAAATCAAACTCTTTCTCTGGAGTGCTGCACCATTAGTAATTTGTTTCTGAATGCTTTAACAAATTCCCATCTGACCCAATCACTGACCCCAGGAAAGTACCCACTTCACATATTTTTTAGTAAGAAAGTCCCTGGCAGGTCTGCTGGACAGAGCAGGATGGTGAAAATACAAACTGCACAGGCAAAGTAACAGATTTGGACTTTGTGGCTATGTCCTGGTTCTGCCTGAATATTTTCATTTCTAGATTTTCACTATTTGAAGGCAAGGTGGAGATCGTTTAGGCAACGATAGACCGAAGCACACCACCTGCTTTGCAGACCTTAGAGCAAAAAAAATAGGGAGGATGGGTTAATACAGTTTAAGAGAGGACAAGGCAGGTGAAGTGACTTGCCAAGTTTCACCCACCAGGGAAAGATAATTTTAATTACAAATAAAGAAGGTAACCCAGTGAAGTAAATTTTTACCACATTCCTGATCACTTCACTGTACAGTTCGAAGACAAAGCCTGTGTTTTTGTCTTGGTTTGGTCAGTGTCAATCAAAAATTGAAGAAGGAGCCCTTCGACATGTCTAAAATCAACAACAGTTCAACAGCTGTAGAAGATAAGCCAAAATCCTCGGAGAAACTTTGTTAAACACTTGAAAATGAGAACTATTCTGCTACAAACAGAAAGAAATTACTTTGATCCATTAAAACAGGGAAACTGATAAAGATCAGACCATTTCCACAGTGAGGCACCAAAGACAGAGAACCAAAAGGTAAGCTGGCATAATTCTAGTCAGGACCCACTGGGACATCCTCCTGCAGCAGTTGGCACTCATCATTTGTTTCATGGGGCTTGCTGACTGATGTTCTCCTCTCTGGAGGCGCTGGGCAGGCCTCCTATGAACTTCTGAGCTGCCAGATCTGGCTGTGCAGAGGCAATGTGCTGGCTCAGACTGCCACAGCTACTTCCAGCATAGAACTGCCTGATGGCTCACGGAAGGACACCCATCCCAGCCATCCTGCTTGCCAGGGCAAGGAGTACCCTTCCTTGCCAGAGGGACTGGGGAGAGTCACATGAGCTCTATAGGCACAGGAGTTGGAGGCTCAGAATGAGATAGGGGAGGATTGAGCTCTGCCAATCTGCATTTCCCAATCAGCCTCAGCTGATGCTGTGCAAGAATTATGGTGCTTGCCCCACGCTGACCTCTTCTCCCTGTGTGGTCTGTGTGACACACTGCCAGATGCAGCACTGCTGTAGTCCTTAGAGCAGTTTCAAGGTCATTCAAAGAAAAAAGAAAATAAGGGGAAAAAAACAAATACTAACTCTTCTGAGAGTGGGATGGTGCCCAACAGATACAATGAAATGGTGCTAATTTGTTGATTGCTTACTCTGCCATGAACACAGCAGATTAAATAGCAAATTTATAACCTGACTGCACTCCAGCTGAAAAATCACAGTGCTTGGAAAAGAAAAGCCCCATAAGAGTGCTGCTGTGCTACTTAACTGCTTTTTCAATTGTTATGACCCACCTCACTGCTGTGTTACAAGAAATTTCTTTTCCTTTTCTGCTCCAGTTTAACAGGTGCCCTGCTGCAGGAAAAAGAAAAGGAAATGAGGCAAACATGGAAGAGGACAGAGGCAAAAAGGTGGGTGGAAGCAGGGCAAAGGGACACAGAGACATTATTTGAACAATGCTCAGACTTGACATTTGCAGGGTTTAACATGTGACAAAAGCTCATTCTTGGGAACAAGGGTGGACCTCTGGGCCTCAGAAGGAAAGCAGTGTTGTAGGAAGCAGAGAGGAAGAGGCCAGTTCTCTGACTTTTCTATTTGCTCGTCAGGCTGGAGGAAATAAAATTTCCTAGTATTGAAGAACAGCAGCAGAGGGTCCCTTTTAGCAGCAGGGAAAAAAACAGCAGAGAGGGCTTGTTCCTCTGGTATATCTCTGGGCATCAGACTGGCTGCTCAGGAGGCCAGGGTGACTCTTTGAGGGCTACAAGATAAACAGGCAAAGAGAAAGCCTGGAAACCAGTGATGCCTGAAACCAGTGTACTTATGAGGGCATTGCATCCCTTTAAAGCTTCCCCTTTATTTTTAAAAATGTAATTATGAGTTCCTAACACCACAGTCAATACAACCAAAATGTGGAAGCATCTAAACACAGCAAAAGGATCTGCTATGGGAACAGCCTTAAGTATGGAGAGAAGCTTTTCAGTGAACATCCTAGTGGGAGAAGTGGTATGTGTATTAATCTTCCTTATCTGCATCAGCAATTCCAGTGATCAAGAGGGAAGGTCAAGAGGAACTCACAATTTCTGCCAGTAAGGATTTGGCTTGCTTGTGGATGGGACAGGAGGACACCAAAATTAATGACTCTCCAGGACCAATCAGTGTTAATTACATGCATGTGTAGCAAGGTGTTGATAATGGCCCATAGAAGGAAGCAACTCTGAGTTACCCTGCCTAGAGCAGATTAGAGTTGTGACTTTGCTTTCCCCACCTTCAACCCAAGATAAAAAAGAGCAAAGCTTGCCCCTACTCTGGCTCTTGCTCATTTGCTGCTTCACCTGCAAACAGGCTCTGCTAGTAACCAGCAGTACTGGGGATCCCAAAACAGCATTTGTCTCCCCTCATCATCCTGTTATCTACGGGAGAGCCAGCTTCTGGCTGACAGGCTGCTCTGCCTGAGTACTTGTGAAACAGAGGCTGTGCCAAGGAATAGGCAGTATATCTGAAAACTGAGCACACAGATCAGTGTTTGGCCCTAAATAAGGATATAAAATATATTACAATGTGTGAGTGTTAGAACTTATCCAAGTTTTCACATTCTGAAATCTTGACGGGAATTCTAATCTAATTTCAAGGGTGAAGAAGAAGTGGGGAAAGGTGTCCTTCTGAAATGTTAACAATTTCTATGCACCCTGATTTGCACCCTGTACAGATAAGGGGTACTCTGCACAACTCATGCTGGATCTTGATTAGAAGTAGGTGGTAATTCTGGCATTGGACTGAGACCAAGGCAAGACCAGGGGCCATGTTCAGAGTTACCAGCACTGGGTTTTACAGGCTGCTCTCAGAAGCAGCTGCTGGCAGGAAGGCTGTTTGATCTCCTAAGATTTTCCCTACCTGGTACGCTGGCAGTTCTTCAACACAACATTTTGCTAGCCTCTCGGAAGACTTTCAGGAATTTCCACAGGAAAAAACAGGAGGCCAGGCCCTGGAGCTGTTCTGCAGCAAAAATGACAGGGGAGTTTGGAGGATTTGCATCTGGAATTCAGGAAGATGTCCTGACAGTGTCAGCAGGGGCCTGCAGGGATGAGGTTCCTTCCTCTGCATGGCTTTGGGCAAACAGCTTCTCCTGTAAAGGTCTGTGTACCAGAGGTGTCTCTTAGCAGATACTGGTGTGGCCACAGGCCCCTGGTTTCAGGTGGTGGCTCTGTGGCCACTCTAACACATACAGAAATGCTCTGGTGCAGACCCCCATCCTTCCCAGTTAGTCACATTGGTTTCATGGGAAGGAAGAATTCTTGGGCTTCCAAACACCCCAGCTGAACTGCAAGGAGCGTTACTGAGGAGTTCACTGCTCTCCATCCAGCTTGCAATGCCCAAAAAGGCAGATCTACAAGCATACAAAGCTGAATGTATAATTAAGGCAGTGAAGACATCATTATCATAGCCTCACTTAAAAAAGTTTAATGGAACTCCACAAATGGTCCTTTCCCCAAAATTGTTCCACTCAGCGGCTTTCTTTCTACAGCCAAAATAGCACAGCTAGATCTCAGGAGGAGGTGCAGGGTGAAGGGTGAGAATTAATCTCTTGGAGCAAAGGACATCTTATGAATGAGTTTCCTACCAAAAATAAGCCCATGGCATCCAGCACATGAGAACATCTTGGACCTAGGGGTGTAAGTGTATCCCAAGACATTTTTCCCAGCCACCAATGCCTACAAAAATGCAAAAGGCTTAGAGAGGGCCTCTGATTTACTTTTCCAGTGGGGAAGCCCAACCAATTGTTAGCAGCAAAGACAAATGGAAACCTGATTTAAGTGGGAAGTGAGACAAAACAAGTACAGTGCATTTCTTCTAACATGCTTCCCCATCAGAAGGTTTGAATAGCCAAGCTGCAATGGCTGTAAGAACAGAAGGAAGTTATCACTCCTGAGCTGGAAGCTGCCATCTCCCATCAGGCAGCAGTATCCAGTGCTCTGCTCCTCCTCTGCAGCAGAGTTAGCTAAGAATAAAATTCCCACAAAATCTATAGCAGTTGAGTAAGACATATCGAGAGATTTCCACACTGAATGTGGCTCTATCAGACATGGCAGACAATGAAATCTTACCTTGACTTAGAAATGAATTAGCATTTTGTAGAAAAAGTAAACAAGTAGTAATAGCAGAGTGGACAGTTAAGTGACCCCAGGCTGATTCATTGTCTTGGTTTGAAAGACAGGTATCTGCTAAGGAGGGGGCAGGACCCCCTTAGGAAATGTGGAATTCAAATCCCCTCCCTCCAAATTATTATAATTTAGGAAATTAAAGGGGCTTTCAGGCAGAGTT
>VZUI01053464.1:0-60691 GCA_013401135.1 Cettia cetti
TTATCAGCAGATATCCCCGTGGGGGGGGGGGGATGAGTGATGAAAGAGATAAGAAACACTGCCCCACTGGGTTTTAACAGCTGGGCCATTATCAGCAGGCATCCACTCCCCCTCCCCCCGCAGTTACAAGAGATAAAGAAAAAAAAACACATTTCCCCAACTGCTTTCAACAGATGAAACAGAATACACATTTTTTGTTTCCATAACCCAAGACAACATTATAGTTTGAGCTAAACATTACGGTTTTCACATGAAAAAAAATAATTCTTTATATCTATTGAATTAAGGCAGTTAGTAAGTATATGAAGTATAGTTTGGTTTCAATTTATAAAAATCATCCAAAATTATGTTGGAAAAATAATTTTGTTAGTATTCTCTGTAGTTCTTCAAAAGCAGATACTACCAACACTGTTGCTTGATAGAATTGTTATACATACTCTGAAATAAAGTATTATGAACATATTTCTTCATGAAACAGCATTCATTAAAACTGGATATGATCTTAGCTGGGAATGATACTTCACCATCTAGTCATTTTTCCAAAGTAATATATGCTTTGTAATATTGTGTTACCAAGGCAAACAGTAGCAAAACAGTCACCTACTATGGTCAAAATGTGACTCAGAGAATCTACAAAGAAAATATGTAAATTAAATGGATGCTGTCTGCAGTTAGTACTTATTGCCATCCAGATTCATAATCTGTATTCTTATTATTCACATGCTGAAGCTTCTCTTCTTCCAGCCATTTTCTCAAATGTTGATTTAGAAAGAAAATTATTACCCTAGATGTAGACAGTGGAATACATTATATAAATTCCTCAGTCTATTGATATGAAGATATTAAGGTAGTTATTTCTTACTTATGAGCACAGTAGGGACAGACCAACAGGCCAAACCACAGATTTAAGTGTATGTACCAGATGCTCAGCTGATACAAAAAGATCATGTCTCCCTCACACACAGCCCAGCTGCACAGCATCTTACCAGGTAACCTTCTGTCCCAGTGATCCACGTGCCAGGACTAGAAAAGGCTGTTCAGTTTGTATGAAGAGTTTTAATAAAAATAACTGAAGTAAAAGGTTATACTCTGGTGTGTTTGAATGATCTGAGGGATTAATCATTATGTATTAGGCATGGTTTCACTGAATGCTGCATGAAGTCCTAGTGTTGGCTGGGAGAGGCAGTAGCGTGTGTGCTCCCAAAACCACTGAGTGGTAAACAGGTTGTGCCTCCTCTCCTCCACATTTTTTCATGACTGAATCCAGTCTTCTCTATTAAGCAGGAAGAGAAAAGACAAAAGGAACTGTGTCTTGCCTTTTAGTTTTTCTTGGGCATTGATCTCAGAGGAGACATGCAACAGGATCATACACAGGTTTAGAAATACACAGAATGTCAACAGCAAATGGGGAAGTATTAGAATTCACATAAGCAGTTTTATATAGTTAATCACCTGCTTATGCCAAGCTGCTGTTTTGTCTGGTGTTCTTGCTTTGCAAAGAAGAACTGGTTTTCATTTGTGAGTGACCAGTTGCCTACTCAGACATCCATCTGTATTTTTCCTGCTACACCAACACATACTGAACAGAAGGTTCACAAAGCAAAACCAGAATATTTGGACGACTATATTTTACTGATTTTTGTATGTTAAAATACTGAATGAGTAATGGCTGCTTACCTGGAAACATGCCATTTTGAATAGTAACATATTTAGTATTTATATAGGTCACAACACTGAGAAGTGTCATCCTTGAAAGGTTTAACCTTTCTGTTTCTGGACTCTTTGTGAAATATTCACCATACCTTTTGCTATCCAAGAGGGTGTTCAAAAAGTTATTATCATCACTGCAAATACACATAGTTGTTTAGGATGTATTCAGAATGCATGATTAAATTTTAACCAGATTTCATTTTAACAGCAATTGCAGCAGACCTTTCTTCTGACTCTTATTAAGGCTATTTTTACTTGTAGACTGTGTTTTAGCACTGGAGGGAAATAACACAGTTGGTTAACCACAATTTAAAAATAAAGATGAAGTTCTTGAAAACAACCAACATACACAGGGAACTATGGGAGCCTCGAGATATCATTTAGCTTTCTTCCTGCCCAAAGGCAATATCAATTTTGCTATTGTCAGCCTTGACAGATGTGAGTCTGCATTGTTTTTAGGGCTTGCAGTGTGTGTGTTTGGGGATAGCTCTGTGGCTCTCTTTTCCCATTCCTTTGAAATGTGGCTTCTTCCACCAGTGGTTTAAGGCTGCTCTCTCTTGTTTTGCCTTCCACAGGCATAGAAACAAGGTGCAGGCAGGGTCTGACTTGCATCTCCAATCTATGTCTTTGTATCCTATCTGTTCCTTAGCCAGAACATTTGTCAAAGGTTCCTTCCATCTATCCCTGAAAGTCTAGGCATGAAAAATGCAGCAAGTGCAGAATATATGCTGTCCAATTTGCCACGAATTATTCACTATTATGATTGCTGAATAAATGTTAATACAGCAATTAAATATCCCCATTTAAATATCTCAGCATTGGAAGGGATTATAAAACTCCCAAGACCACAGTACAATATAATGGAAAGAAAGGTTTCAAATGTTCTGACTTTTGTTTTACATAAAGATGTGTGCATATCTATATAGTGCTTTCCCATTTGCAAACTAGCATGTGTATGTAATGTATTGTTACATGAATTAGGCTGGGCCATTTCCACCCCCTTTTTTCACCAGCAACACGGTGTTTCAGTCCTCTCAAATATCTGCTTTCCCCTTGCCAAAAAACCCCCAACAGCTGAAAACATAAATCTTGGAGTCAGCAAATTAAAAAATAGACACTTTGTTACACCACAGCATTTCCCTCTACTTTCTCTGTGGTATCATTTGAAGCCTGCATTCTAAAACAGAAGTTGAACAAATGAATCCTTCTGTCCTCACTTTCAGTTGTCAGCAGTGCTTCAGTGTGAGATGAAATAAATTGCCAGTCTCTTTCATCTTCTATAATCAGCTCTGCACAGCTGAGTACACCCACAGCCCTGCAAGCTGCCTCTGCCAGCTCTAATTCTGTGTGGAACGGGAAGTCTTTGTTAGTGCCATGTTTCTAAAATTCTACACAGGAGCAGATATTGTTTTTTGTATTTCTCCCTTTTTCTCCTGTGCACTCTTCTCTAACTGATACACTGTTGTACTACCCATTTTCTGCAGGAGACAAGCTTTTAGGTGGGCATGTTATTTTCAAAATGTTCTCGATTTAGGGTGCTTCTGTTCCAATGGGTCACACCATTGCTGATATCAATGCTTTGTGGTATAATACTTATACATTGGCTATTGCTTGAAGAAGGCTTCAACCAGTCTAACAGCAAGTCTAAACATTTCATTTTTCAGAAGTGTGAAAGCTCTAAATTCAGTACTGCCACATCAGTGCAGGGCATGGTGGAGATTTACTTATCATGGGGTTATTTTTGTATTTTCACCATATACACCCAGCTCAAGAACAGTGCAAAAGACAGGCAAGGGAAGACCAATGTTTCTAGACCCACAGGCACCCTAAAATTCCAGGCTGTTATCTTTTGTGAAATTAATCCTTGGGGTAGTGAGAAGCAATCAACTGAAAAATCTTTCACTAAATGTACAGAGATGTGGAGATGGACTTTGTTAATGCACTCATTGGGTGAGGTGATGGGTAATAGTTACATCCTAGCCTTCTGGTCATCAGCTCAAACTAAGGGCAGGTCAATAGAGTAAAACATGTTTTGGGCTTCTGTGCAAGTCCCAGCAGACTCATTGAGAGAATCATCCTACCCACCACTCTTGCTGGCAGCCTCTGTGAGTGCGGAAAAGGTCTATTCATCACAAAAACTCAATTATGTTATTCTCCTTTCTTCCCAGAGTTAGTCCTTGAAGGAAAAAAACTGTACAATCTTTGCTATTTGAAAAGTACCTTCTACAGCTAGGCTAAGGACTGAAGTTTTCAGTCCAGTGACCTATCCTGGTATGCATTAGATAAAGGTAAACAAAAGTACAAAATGCTGCATCTCAGTAGCCAAGGAGTTGAAAGAGTCCAGTAAAAGGAAAACAAAGCAGAGCAAAAGATCAGCTTTTCCCAACATTTTTACTCCAAATGAATCATTTTCTGCATGTTAAAAGATGTCAGTAGTATGCAGAGGCCAGTGCACCTCCTAAACCAGAGCACCCAAGGCTCCCTTGGAGAGATGTCTCTTTATCGGGACAAGTCCCTCATGTTAGGAGGAGAAGAAGCTGCCTCCTCCCACAGTTCTTTGGTTGTTATTCAAATGTACGCCAGTTCTGCTCTTCCAGTCATCCTGTTGGCCTCCCCACCTCTTTCTGCCTTATATGTTGTTTCCCTCCAATGTTCTCCCTTCCCCGAGGCCCCATTGGCCCTGATTTGGTGCAATTCGCCCACATTCCGCCTCTGTTTTCCCTCTGGTTTTCCTCGTACATTGCCCCACCTCTGCACCACTTTCTCCCTCACCCATTGAACCCTGTTCCCAGCTCTGCCCCTGCTGCCCCTTACATAAACCCCAGTCTCTCACTTATGCCCCTGCCTTTGTTCCTGGAGCCATTCACATTAAGATGGAATGAAACCTCTCCATGGAACTCTATACTAGGACTCTTCCTTACTGTCAAGGGATTTATTACAACTATCCGGTGTGAGTGTTGAACGATTGTGTGACTCTGACTCCTGGTGGCTCTCCACCTGGGAATGCTTCCAGAAGGTTGTGGCACCTTTCTACCTCACCCACCACAACAGCAGTAGAAGGCCAAAATTTGTCCACTGCCTGGTTTTTCATGGGCTCTTACGTTCTGTGCAAAGGAGCACATTCATTAAGCACTGTGACCTAGAAGGAGGGGCTGTTTTACCATAAAATCATTATAATAATGTCCAGTTATGAGGTAGAAGCAGAACATCTCACTACCCCATATTATTTGATTATTATAGTTGATTATTATAGTTGATTATTATATTGTATTTGACATACAAAACAAAAATCTTTTATTAAAAATTATTTTTAAAGCTATTTATCGATGCTCTTATAATTAAGTAGCTACTCTTTAGAAAATTCCTATTTTAGCATTTAATTGAGAGAAAGCTGACCATTAAAAAAGAGATATCATGGTGAAAGTTTGTTAAAGACCACCCAAGTCTGAAGTATCCTATAAGCAGCTGCAAAAGTCTCACAATAGCTGGCCCTTGTTCTCAGGGGAGACTTCAATTTACCAGGCGTAAGCTGGAAATACAATACAGCAGAAAAGAAACAATCCAGGATATTCCTGGACTATGTGGAAAGTACCTTCCCAACACAGCTGGTGAGCTGGTGAAAAGACCTCTAAAGGGATGGTGACTCAGGCATTTTGCTGAACAGCCTATTCCAGTGCGTGATAGCACCTTCAGAGAAGAAATTTGTCCTGATAGCCAATCTAACTCTCCCCCAGTGGAACTTGAAGCCTTTTCCTCTTGTCCTGTGGCTTGTTAGTTGCAAGAGACTGACCTCCACCTTTCTACAACCTCCTTTCAGGCAGATGTGGAGAAATATACGGTCCCTCCTGAGCTTACTTCTCTCCTGGCTAAACCCCTCCAGTTCCCTTAGCTGCTCCTTGTAAGATTTGCACTGTAGCTGCTCCTTGTAAGATTTGCACTGTAGATCTTTTACTGACTTCACTGCCCTTTTTTGGACATAACCCAGCACCACCCCTGGAAGTATTTAGAATACATGTAGGCATAGCACTTAAAGATACAGTTTGGTGCTAGACTTGGCAGTCCTGGGTTAATGCTTGGATTTCATAACCTTAGAGGTATCTTCCAACCTATATGGTGGTGAATCAAGGTTATTGTGTGGCAAGTGGTGTGATCAAGGTTATTGTGTGGCAAGTTGTGTAATAATAATATACAATAATACGTGTAATATCGTATAATACTTACAGCATGGCTTGTATATTTTTCTACCTTTTAAAATGTTTTAAGAGGCAGCAAAATTTCTCCCTGTGACAAGTAATTTTCAGTCTTGAAGTCACAGCTGAAAGTTCTGTTAATAGTTTTTAAATTACTATGTATTCACTATTGACCTCTAAATCGTGTGGTTGATCTTTGGGCACAAAGGGAAAAAAAAGGTATGTTTTTCTCCAATATTTGTGCATCATCTGTGCACTGGCTTCCACTCTTCTCAGAGTTGAAGGGTGCAGCAGGCAGTCACGTGCTCTTAGAAATATTGCAAGAAGGAAAAGCAAGTTTCTGATAGGTCTCATTCACTGCTCTTACAAATTCTGAGATGAGGATTTCTGGAGAATACATTTCACTTCCTGAGTCTGATGATTTTGTGATGTTCACATTTCCACTCAGCTATGTTCAGTTACACTAAGAAGACATGACATTACATCCTCGCTTCCAGAGAATTTTCTTCTGTATGAATGCTGCAAGCCTGGCATTTAAAAGCTGAATAAACACTCCATGGAAAAACATTTTTAGTTTAAAGATAACTATGCCTTCACATAGGCTACCAAATATTTGCAAGTATCCCATAAACAAAAAATGTAGATATGGAATATCCCCTCCATTGTAAAATAAAAGTATGCAAAGTGGTGGAAAATCCTGTAGCCACATCATAAGAGAACATTTCCCGAACCAAATGGAATACCTAAACTACCAGGTGTGTCGGAACCTAAAGTGAGATTTGAATTGAGTTCTTCGTAAGAGGCCAAAATAAAAGTCCTAGAGTTGAACGTTCTTGAACTTTGGAGGATTTAAAATCTGAATTAAAACCAGGAGTGCTGAGTCCATTTGTAATGTCATGAAAAGTTAAATATAAGTAACACAGTGATATAAATAAAGCGTAAGGGAGTTCAAAATAAAGTATTGTTGTGACTTCATAACATTGCACAGAGAATTTTAAATTTTTCACCACAGGTTTATCTTGCCTTTTCTAAAATTAGCTATATTGTGCTTTATAGAAATCGCTATCATGGGTGTAAATAGTATCTTGAAAAAGAGCAGTATAATTACATATAATATCAGATTTTTTTTATATGTTTCAGAAAATGAGTTACTGGCATTTATTTCTGAATCAATACAACCTTCTGTGCTTCTAGAAGGTTGTTGCTTGCTCTCAATGACAAAATCAAACAAAGGTGAGAGATTCCATTCACAGGCTCAAGATTATCCTGGAAAACAAGGCTGAAATACTTGAAAACAAGGCTGAATACCTGAAAAAAGGAGCAGGCTGTCTTTTTCCAGTCACTTTTAATGGGAACGAAGCACGTAGATGGGAAGACTTCAAGGCTCAACTTCTGGCTGTGGATGCTCACAGGATGTGATGGCCCTCTACCCAAGGGTCAGGGAGATCCAGCCAAAATGCAAGTACAGATTCAGTCACATAATTTTTCTTTCTGTTATTGTTAACTTGCCCCTCAGAAAACAAGACAAAGACAAAAGAAAACCAAACCAACCAACCAAAATAAAAAAACCTCCAAACTCAAAATCACAATCAAAAAAACCTCCCACCCACAACAAAAAGACAAAACAACCAAATACACAAACAGAAAAAAAAAGAAGCAAGGAGGCCTTATTTATGGCTCTGAAGGAGGGAGTGCTGATTTCCACAATATATAACTTCTCTTTTTGCTCTGACGGATAAAGAGGAACCACCTACCTGCTTCTGGTAAAGCTACTAAGGTTCATGATGTTAGTCAGGTAGGAGCTAGACTGCAACTATATTGTTTTTCTGAAAATGTACTTTCAGTCAAGCAGTCTTTCCAACCACCAGGGAAAAGAAAGTCAGGACAACACTTACCTGGAAGTGAACAAAATCAGCACCTTTCTCCCAAAACAGGAAGTTTAACAGCATCTGGAGTAAATGATAATCTTCTTTGCACAAAAATCTAGTTCTTCAGGCTATCTATTGTAAGAAATATTAACTCAAACCCATATGCATAACACGACAGACATACATGCAGTAGCTACATTATTGCTACTGTTGAAATACTTAAGAAACCTGGTGCAAACGGGTTCCTTTAAACCTGATCACTGATATATTTGAAAATTTTAAAACAAAATTAAGATGCAGTGTGACTGTTGTTATGTATTGCAGTTAGCACAAATCAGAACATTAAATATTAGTATGAGATATAGTCTAGTGCCAGTGTTTCTTCTTAGTATAACACTGATTTCATCACTTATTTCTAATTAATGATTTTATAAATTAAAATAAGATGTTTAATACTCAGAAAATGGTTATGTTCTAGATAATTTTTTCCAAACACTGATCTATCTCATTCCCGCATGTCTGTTTTCAAAAAAAAATTATCTTTGTAAACCATGGGAATTGAATTTAGCTTTTCTTAATGTGGTTTACTAAAGAGCAATACACTTGGTATAACAATAATATCCAGCTAAATGAATATTTAATAGCTGGGGCTGGGATCTAAGTAGATTAAATGAAAGGAACTCAATGAACAGGTGCATAGTTAGATCTTGGCACATTAAATGTCAGTAAACACAGCATTTGCTTTATAGGCTTTTCTAGGTGTATTTGTGTTTAGAAAGAAAGGTTTATTTTTGCAAAACACATTTTATAATCCTCACAGCAGTAGACTGATTGGCAGAAGCTTCTTTCTTACCTTTCTTTTGTATACTAACTATTAGATCTTTTTGCTGTTTCCTGTGTTTGAGAGTGGTTTTCCTTTTGAAGTCAAAAGAAACTTTTTCATTAGCTACAGCTGGCACAAGGCTAAGACCACTGACAGAGAAATTTGCTTTCAATCGTATATTCCCATTACCAGTAATACATAGCATATGGGTGAAAGAGACACAAGAGGCAACCAATACTTTTGGACAATGTGGACTATCATAACCTTGACATATTGTACATTAAATTTACATTATACCCAGCAGCCAAGGAGAACATTAAATATGTTGATATTACAAGTTCATAATATCCTTTCTCCCAAGGTGCTGATATGATTTTATCCTAGGAGGATGTGTACAATTCTAGGCAGAACTGTGGCTTTATTAATGGTCACTTACTAAATTTCTGAGGTTCCAAGTGCTCTGCGAGGCAGAGTTCACAGACTGGTCAAATCCTGCAGACTCCGTAGGGAGTCTACTGAATGAGGTGCACAACATGTTATCACTGGGAAAATCTTTTATAAAATACCTTTTTTTTTTTCTTTTGCCTTATTGTTACTGTGTTTTCATCACTACAGTGTTGACAGACGTTGTTATATTCACTAGGCTTCTACTGAGAGAAATATCTTAAGCACATTAATACTTCTGTGTACTGGCAAAGCTACTTCCATAGGTGTAGATTTCCTGCTCAGAGAATTAAAAGTTTACAGAGATACATCTGAACCCCAATCAAATTTCCTGATAGTTTAAGACTTTTTAGAACTAGCATTTATGCACCACTTATTACATAAATGGGGCCCAAGTGTAATTCTTGGACCCAGACCTATACATACATCCAAGTTTTCCATGTTTGGTTCATTATGTAATTTCTATTGAGGCCAATGGGAGCTATTCCACTGACTTCACAAAAAATACATCAGACTGTTGGCTGAAAAAATATTTACACAGAGGAATTCACCCCACCACTAAAATAATAAGCATGATTTTAAATTTTGCTTGCAACATTTTTCCATTAAGAAGAAAAGCTAACAAACTGAAATACTCTTTTGAATATGAATTCTGTCTTGACAATATTGCAAAGACTTTTCTCATTACAAATGGAAAATATCACATGAAATACATATGCTCATTTATTATACACATACTCTTAAGACTCGCAGAAGAAAAAATGTATTACTCAGAAAACCTACAAAAAAGTTTGATTATTCTATCTGAGTTTAAAAGGTGATGGAAAACCACTAATTTTTATATAGTTTAGATCAAAACAACTGATACAAACTCAGATTACATTCTGTGTTAATTTTAGAGATTACAACTCTACACAGGTCTCCTGAGACCGTGAAAGCTAGTTAGTCTTTTATTTGGTCAATTATTTGTGAAAAAAATGTAGTTTGTATAGCTAAGATTTTGTGCATCTAATGATATTTTGTTTTACTAAATAACAGTGGAAATTTTCTTTGAACATTAAAAGAAAAAAATCTTTACAGAAAAAACCTACTGTAAAAACAAACTATCCACAAGTGCTGTCTTGCTAAAGCTAACAAGTTCCAACAACTGCTAATTTTGTCTGGTTCCTTGGTGGAAGGTTTATGTTGCAAGCACATTCCCAGTTATGCTGTAATCCATCTAAAAGGTGGCATGATATCAACACCCCTGCAGCCAGCACCAAGTCTGTGAGTATGAGGGTAAGAGCAGTGCATCAAAAAAGAGAAAAATCTTGGTTCCTGCAGTTCAAAGACTGGTCCTATTAGAGCAGAAGGAGCTTATTTTGATTTTATGTTTTGGTAAGAAAAACTGACATGCGTTTGTTTGTGTCTCTTTGGCTTCTGCCAGATGGAAAGGTTTACTCATTAGAGGCAGCTGTTTTAGCAAATTACCTCACTGTGGTATAATGACTGAGTTATAACATGCTGTTGAAGAAAATCCTTTCGTTTCCCAGTGAGATCATGATAACTAGAAACAATTTCAATAAGATTTTTGATTTACTTTGGAAAGGATTCAGTTGGAAAGACTGGTGATACAATGATGTATTTCTTTTGTTCATATTTCTTTTATATATATATTAAGCATTTGGTTTTGTTTTGAACTAATGTATTTATAATTTTCTCTGGAGTGATATATTTCATATTAAAAAATATAATTGCAATTACACTGGGAAGGAAGTTACTCTATATACAATATGCCTTACTGAAAAAACTAAAAAATTATTCCAAAACTCACAAAAAAATCATTCTATGCCATTTATACAACTGCTTTGTGCTTACATGATTAAAATAATTACAAGAGAAAATATAAAGTGACACAGATAGCACAAGCTCCATACACTCCATAACCAAAATGGTTATTTGAAGAGACAAACTTTTTTGTGAGAGTTTAAGTGAAGTAGACTTGGCTGACTTGAAGAGCTGAAGTAAAAAAGCCCACATTTTCACCATGTCAATTTCATTGCTGTAACTTTTTCTAGAAACAAGATTAGTGTGTTGTAGAGTATAGTACCACAGAACTCTGGCATTTGGCAGAATCTTGGTCCCCTGGTCACAGAGGTGCCTTAAGTCTAGCAAAAATTGGCTGTGATGTGCTCTGGCAGAAGCTTTTCTTCCTTTGGCTGCTACAACTACAGCTGCCCAGCACTTACTTGCCTTTGTAGAGGCAATGTCAGTTTTATCAGCTTTTATTTTCCCAGCTTCATTTTGAGATATTTGTTACAGATTGTACTTGCAAAATAAGACCTGAACTGGATACACAGAAGGCTTTCCTTGTTCCTAAATTGGCCTAAGTGTCCTTCCAAGCAAAGGTGGTTGTAGGGAGTCTTGCCCATGTACAGGGTGTCCCTGGCAGCAACACTCTCCACAGAACCTGCTCCTTCAACCAGTGAGTTTAAAAGGCAAAATCCTTGTGGCTTCTTTTCTGATCAAGCTGTTTCTTTCAATCATCTTTCATTTGACTATTGGAGTGGAAGATGAACTTTCACTGCTGTTCATGAATATTTTAGGACACAGCTACAGCGATTGACCAGATGCTAATCCTTTTTGAGCCCCCAGCCTCTTAAAGAACCACTTTCCTATGCCAGGCAAGGTACTTGGCAAACAAAAAAAAAAAAAAAAAAAAAAAAAAAAAAAAAAAAAATTACAATTAATATAGAAAAATATATTCCCCACACTAGTTTATACAGGTTAAAATGAGCAGCAACAGCCTACATAACACCACTAGAGACTTGACTGCAAGACAGCTTGACACTGTTTATGACATCTGGCCACAGGAAGGGCACTCTGTAAACACTACAGCATTATTTTAGGACCTTCTGGAGAGGATGTAATTCTTCAGCTTGGTTAGCCAGTTCTATGGTTGCATAGTTCGTTGATCTTGGACAGCCTCTGTGGGCCAGCAGCCACAGCAGCAAATTTAGTCTAGACAGAGCTCTTCTTTACTTTTATGACTGCAAGTGTATACTTTGAATGGACAACTTCACTGAGCTGATTCATAGTGAAGCCCACATTGTATTTTCAGAAGCACTGACCAACACAAAAGCCACCAGTAATTTAAAACTCCTTCCGCCATACGTGGTTGTCTTTCATTTTATTTCTTACAGACTGTCCATTTTTTATTGTGAAGCTCTTTGCAGTTTCCTTCGCCAGTGAATCACTTCAGCACTTGTTCCATCTGCTGTGCATACTTTCACCATATATTTACCATCTCTATGATTATTATAACAATTATTATAATGTTTCTTATTATTGATAAGAAATTCAAGTTACACTGTCACTTTTTGCCAGTTCAAAATGAGTAATTTATTCTTCTTCTTCTTCTTAAGTTCTTTATTCAGAATGTACAACATTTGCACAGTTATCATATGCTGAATATGCAGTATAGGGTACATTCAATTAGGACTGTGCGGCAATGTATATGATATTTGTGCCTCATATTTGTATCTGGATATTCCTCTGTAAAGTCTGTATTTTGCTTATATAATTCACATATTATGAAATCCGAGAAGCATTATATAAACTCTGTGTATTTATAGATAGTGAAGACCATAATCAGATACAACAGGGGAGTTCTTTTTCAGGAATATGTTATTTAATTCCCAAATCAGAGAAAACCTTCATGATTATGCTATCTCTAGTCCACCTGAGAAACCAGCTCAGTTTAATAGCTTGTTTTTCCCTAAGCATACATTAGGGATTTGTTAACCTGCAATGTTTCCTTCTTTATATCACCAAGCATATCATTTGGGGAAAGATCTTTAGATAGTAGCACCACTTGGGAAATCTACTGGAAACTTGCATGCTGGAAACTTACACTCCTGATAAACCTTGCTTTTTGCTGGGCACTGGGAGGGGAGGTGGGTGTGTGAGCAGGCAGGATTGACAGGTTACAGGCAGAAAAGTGGGCTGCTGTCAGGAAGCTGCCGGGAGCCAGGGGAAACCATACTGGGAAGAACTCCTGGGAGTGAACACTGGGGTGTGGGACCCCCTGGGCTGCTGTCTCTGGCCCCTTGTAAAGGCAGACAGTCCTGAAAATATCCAGTCATCAAAAGGGTCCACAGAGGTCCTGTCTCACATCCCCCATGTCTTCCAGCAGCCGTAAAAACACTCTCCAACACCCCACAGCAAAAATAAAACCTTTAGTACGAAACGAAAGCCACAAAAGCTGTAGAGAGTCACAGGAAATGAAGCAGAAAAGAACAAGGAGTCTTTTAATGTGCTATATCCATGAAGTAGCAGGAAACCTGGAAGTTTACAGATGACTTTAAAAGACAGATTACACCACCAAGCAAGACAAAACAACTGCAATAGGCCTGCCAGTATGACCTTGGGAAAAATTTTTTCCTGAAGGCATAGTTGTCAAAATATGTGTGTAAATACTACCAAGATGGAAACCATGATCTTGAGCCACATTCAAATTTGATAGCTCTCTTCCTCACAGTGCCCAGATTTAACAAATATTTTGTGAACAGGTGAGAGGAATTCTTTGCACTTGTTTATGTGTGCATAGTGATTGCTTGGAAATTCCCATTTGGTCATGGAATTAGATCTGCCCAATGATGAATGAGTTTCTAGGTAAATCAGAAAACACTGCTGACTGAGAAATAAACTATTTTTTTAAGGTCTTTGGTCCTTGGTCACTGTTCACAGAGGTGGAAAAACATACTGCTCTCACTAAAAAATGGATGTATAATTTCTTCCCTGTGACATGTGGGATGCTAACTTTCCAAAGGGAAGTTTAGTAGAATTTATTTAACACAGGCAACGCAAGACAATTTTTTCTTTTCTTTCCCAGAAATGACTAAATTATAATCCACAGAAATGAAGAACTTTCTATCCAAGATAAATTGAGTGTTTCAGACAGAACTGTTACAATTAATTTCCAAGTGTTTATTAATGTTTATTTGTGAGAAGGAATAAATGTGTTTAGAAATAGAGAGTGGTCTTATCACAGGTTATTTGTTACTGGATAGCAAATAAAGGAGTATTAAACTGCAAAAACACAGTGTTTTTGAAAAGACACTCACTGCTTTCCAAGGGGTTTTAGACATCATTTCACAACATTGCATGACAGACAAACTGGAAATACCTGGATGAGATAAAGGACTTTCAAATGTGCAAGGTTTAAATTTTATTAACCAGAGCACATGTAACTAATCTTGGAACCCAGATAGCTATTCTTTTCAAAGCAATTAGTCCTGCTTCATTAATATGCTGCTTAACATTTGCTTGGGACTTTCTTTTGATTTTTTTTCCCTCATGAGTGAAGTATATTTTGAATTTTTTAAGAAGATAATTAGAATAGATTGCATGCATTAAATCTGGGAACATCTACAGGCAGGCACTCCAGAAGGCAAGAGATTGACATTCGACCTTGAAGCATTAGAGAAGTCATAGACATTTGGACTGAGACATAAGAGTCTCAATTTCCCTTGTATTTTACAAAGAAGAGATGAATTTGGCACTGTGCAAGCAAGAAAAGCTTATCCAGGATACTCATTGAACATCTACCTTCCTGTGGCTCTCTGATTTTGCAGAAAAAAATGTAAGGCAACAGTAGCATAAATAAATTAGGAATGATTTTGCAGCAACATAATGTATAATTTGGAGAATTCTTTGTTATTTTATTGAATTACCAGAGATGACATAGTTCCATCCCTATTAGAAATTAATTAAACAGGTGTTCTTACAAGTCCTGCTATCAGCTAAAAATGTAATTTTTTTTTCTTAATGAAATTCAGTAGTTATCATTCTGTCATGATGTTCTTGGAATCTGTTAATTGGTCTTGGTATGACAGAAGGCATGAAGGTGATGGCGTTTCCTATGAGGTGCCAGTTGAGAACCTCATAGTGAACATCAAGCTGTGGTGCAGAAGCCTGGATGAATCTTTGCTCCACAGCACCTAAAGCCAGAGGACTTTTTCAGTTCTTATCTGCCATGATGGTAACTAACTCTTAACAAGTCAAATAACATCATTTGAATGAAAGCTTTTCAGTCCAATGTAGAGAAAATGTGAGAAATTGAGATACCACTCGCAGAAGAAAATCCTTTGACAGTAAAGGAGCAGTGTTAGAGAGGTGGCTACAGTAGAAAATTGCAATGTATTTCTTTGCCCAAAGACTTTTCCAAATATACAATATTTTTCTCATTGCCTGATTTTTGAGTGGCTTTTGATTTGGCACTGGACGTATGACCCAAAGACAACGGAGTCTGGAGAGATCATAGCTCTGCCATCAGAGAGAGGTAGTAGCTCCATTTCATATTTAGCAAGGAGCGATTTCAGATAAAGGAGCAAGTGAAAAGAAAGCAACAAAACTATTGGAATGCCTCATCAAGAGGTCTTTCAACCCAAATCTCCCTGTTTCATTTTATCTGGCAGTAGCTGGATCCATTCCCTCCCTTTTCAGTGATAAAGAGTTTTTATTGATAAATTCCAAAAGTCTGCAATTCTACCAGTACCATTGAAAATTCACAGCAAATAGTTGCTTAATACCACACATGCTTCTGAAGAAAATGGACAAAACTGTGAGCCCTGACTGTCTCTCCTGGATTCAGCTGAGGCATTTTCTGCTGCTGTGGCTTGTTCTAGTATGTGAGCTTTGAACTAGGACAGCTGAGGAACCAGTACATATTCACATCTGCCATGCCGACTTCAGGGCAGTAACCTTTGGCAGCAGCACAAAGGGACAGCTGAGAGCAATAACCTTGTAAATATCCCCATTACAACTTGCCAGAAACCATGAGTCAGAGTCCCTGACATGAACATGTTATCTGGAAGATGATGGAAGATTTGTGATGCATTTTATTCATGTCTCAAAATAACATCTCATCTTTCTCTGGTCTGTGTGCATTCTTACTCCCACAGGCACATCATTTCTCATTGTTTCTTTCCTTCACACTGCCACTGCAACTAATTCACCTGGAGCAAAATTCTGCTCATTTTTGTTGCCAATCCAACTGATCAGCACAATGCAGTCTGAGGGTTACTTTTCTGTATTTTTGGTTTGTTTTTTTTTTTTTTCCTGAATTGTAGTTAACTAGATAAACCCTCTGCCCAGCAGCATTGCAATTGACAGCCATTTCTCAGAGGCAGTCTCCCTCCCTCAGCGTGCTGAACCATTACACAAGCTAAACTCATCATGTGCAAGGGCCAGGCCAAAAACGGAGCCCCAGGCTTCTTGAAAGGCAAGCCAATGTGTTAAGCAGCTAAGCACTCAGCCTGCCTTCCCTGTGCTGTAGCTATATCTGTGCTGTGACCATCTTGTGGGGCTCCCTGTAAGTGACCTGCTGCTTCCTAACTGAAATGCCTTGGTACAGTATAATAATGAATCCATAACAATAGCTCTGTACAGTATATCACTATTCTAATAATGTATTTTTTTGGTAGAGCATACTTCTTAAAGCTAGCATTTCATTTGCCTCCTTTGCCATGTAGAAATCCTGCTGCTGAGGCAATGGATAGCTGTAAAGCTAATGGTCTTTCTCAAACTCCCTTCTGAGAGAGAAAGAGAGAGAAAGAAATCATAGTAATCTCCAGCCTTTTGTGTTAAAATAGAAAGAAAACAAGAATCATTCAAAAATTATGTGCCAGGTAGCTTGCATTAAAATTTATGCTGACATTAATATTGATAAGAATGCACCTTATGCTTTGTTGTCTATCCCCAGCATCTGTAAGTCCCCTGTTATTCAAGCTAGTAGCCATTACCTCACATCTCCCTCTGTACACAAAGCTTCAAACAGCCTTGGCAGGGCTCCAGCTCACTTACGCTTAAATGGACACTCAAGCTTCGACGGACACACAGCTAAATAGAGGCCAATAATTCAATACAGTATGACTGTACTGGGGCTTCTAGTAAATCCATCAGGCAGTAAATATCATCTGAAGCCAATGCAAGCTTTTATCTTTCCAATTTTGTGTATGTCTGTGTGAAGCCCAGGCATTCAGCGAATCATGTAATTTATTCTGCAGTGCAGAGCCTGGGCTGTCTCAGACATCATATTGACTTTTTTTCCATCTGTCAGGGGCAGTCACTGCTATGCTTTTGTGCAAACGCATCACATTGCATTTATTTATTTATTTAATACTCTCTCTAGCGCAATTGGGCAAGGACACATTTTTGCAGATCAACAAATACTAAGAAAAGCATCTGAATATCATTACAACAGCATGTTAAACATTTGTCCTAACCAGTTTGTTAAATCAGCAAATGCACTTCCAGCAAATGCTTGTAAAGGCTCAGAAAAGACTCCCTACTGCAATGTTTTATTAAGCCTCAAATATGCCCTGTTATTTTCTTTTGCTCTTTAGGTCAGTGAAGATGCCAGTATAATATAAATAATACCAAACAGCTAGGCTTATTGACTTGTGCTCTGTGTTTGAGAGGCTGTTCAGATCCAGTGGATGATACAAATAAAAAAAAAAATTAGCAGAAATCAGGCTAGTGTTCTCTCCCAGAGTTGTAGGGAACAAAACTGCCTTTTCAGGAAGAGGAGATGTGTGCACTCCATGAGAGCAACTGGGCTGGCCAGAACCTTCATCCCAGGAGTGGGCATGTGGCGTCAGTGCCAACTTCATCCTTGGGGTGTCCCTGTGTAGTAAGAGAGGTGACAGGAGAAAAGCACTGAGTCTAGCACCTAAAGCTAGCATTTGCAAGCACTGAAGGACCATTCTCCCTGGGAGATGCAAAGCCAAAATGCCTTGGCCAGGAGGTTCAAGGTCAAAATGACACACTGGAAAGCTTGTGACAGCATGTCATATTTTAGCAGCTGGACCATATACACGTGACTCTGTTATATCAAAGGAATTAATCAACTATCTCATTTCCCTGAAATAAAGCTAGTTTTTAGTTTCAAGGGAGACAACTGAGACTTAACTAGCTGTCTACTTTAAAAAATAGGTCCTCTTTTGGAAAAACTCACACATTACATATATATATATATATATATATATATGTATTTTTTCCCCCCCTCAAACTTCCCAAACTGTTACACAACAATACTGAGTGCATATCATACCAGTATACAGCGTTTGGTTCGGAAATCCTCCGGTGCTACAGGTGCAAGAAACATACATCTGTGGGAACTCACTGAACTTGGAGCCCTGTCCTCTGTGTTTCTACTGCCTTTAGTATTTGTAATTTATTTTAAGGTCAGGCATATGGGTTTTAGTACAGATGCATCCACACTGAAGGCACAGTTCCCTTTTGACTGTAACCAGTGATAATCAAATTGCAAGGCCAAACTTGAGCTGCTAGCATCTATCTTTGCAACAAGAGATTTCAAGAACAGAGCAGTAGTGCTTGGTGGCTGCAAACCCATTTAGCAAGATTTCTGGCACTGGGGCTGAGTATGGGAACGCATCAAGATATGATGACTACTGTGGCCTTCATCATGGCAATGCAGAGAGATGATGATGACCATGGCCTTCTTCATGTGTGATGCAACAGCAAACACTGCAGTCAACCTCAGCAGGGAGCTTCTTTTTCCCTTTTTCTTTAGCCCAGGAAAGCTGTTCTATTCCAGCCTGTGCCCTCCTGAGCCCCGTCATTCAGCAACTGATTAGAGATTCTGTTTTACACTGCTGTAGTGGGCATGGGAGATGTGTCCTACCACAGGCGTTTTCTTGACAACAACAATTCTTTAGCAATGCAAGAGTCTGAGATTCATACTACAATCTGGTACCCACCTGAGGGCGATGTCCATAATCAGATATGCAGCAGCTGCTGTTGCGCTATAAACCAGAACACTGAGGAGCACTAAGACAGACTTATTACCACTAACACGTCGCTGGTGTCTGGCTCTTCAGCTATTTTTTTCTTGGGCCAAACCAGCATCTTTTCCTAATCCAAAGGCCGGGTAACCACAGACTCAGGGAAATGATTGCTCCAAAGACTCCTGGAAAACATGTAGATAGAGAAAAAAAAAAGAAAAAAGTGGCATACCACTTAAAACCATGAAATATACTTAGGCCTTCAGGAAGTCTGAGAAATAAGGCCAGTCTAATCATGCTACAACTACATAACAAGGAAACTGAAAGACAGCAGGTAGAATATTTGCAAGGACAAAAAAAGGAAAACAGTAAGAATCTATTGTTACAGGACATGCAATGAACACATGCACACCGCCAGGTCAGGAAAGGAAGAAGGGAAGTTTATTTTGTTCCTTCAGTTTATATAGATTTTGGACAATGACCATAGATTGGAGAATGAGGTTGCCACCTTTCCAACCACACTGGTCAAACTAGAAGTCCATCAAGTTTCTCCTCCCCAAGAGAGGAATGTCAACAACAATAGAATGTTAGGTAAACATTCTTTTTTTTACATGAAAGTGCATGAGAAACTCCATTACAAATATGTAAATATCAAAAGACTAAAATGAACAAAATGACAAGAATCCAATGTCATCTTCCAAAAATCATAAAATATTTTCAAAGGTCATGAGCCACTAAGCTGTCCTATAGGAAACTGAACGAAAATTGTAAATTTCCATAGGTATACTCAATAGGCACTGCCCAGAAGAGAGAGCTCTCCTTGTCCTTGATCAGTTCCAATAAAAGTGAAAATCATCCAGTCAGACTGCCTTGTGGGACAGGGTTGAGTTCAAAGCCATCCCACACCTTTGTTTGATCTTCACTGCAAGATAAACAATTTGGCTTATGTCACACCAGACTTAGAGAAAATACAAGGCTCTTTGCACCACCAGGAAGTTTAGATGCAGTGGAAGATCATCATCAAGATAGTAAAAGAACACAGAGATGTTATAATAAAATAATGTCATATAATTCCTCTCAGACAGCGTACCTCCCCCGCATTTTGAACACCACTAGGAATCATAAACTGTAGAAATTCTGCATTTGAATAGGAAAGGGCACATTAAGGAAGAAAAAATTAATTATAATTCTACTGTAATTCTATGGGCAGGATACCTCTAAACCAGTCTTGCTTGAATTTTCAGTAATGTGAGGTCTGGCTTTTGTTGGTTTGGGGTTTTTTTCCTGTAACAAATCGGATAAATCATACAACAGAATTGAAAAATCAAAACAATGTTATTGCTCATCCAGGTCCTTGCAGATTTTAAATGTTCAAATGATACCGGCTATAATGAAAGCAAAAAGAGTTGAATACTCTGTGTTTTCCTGAATCAGACCCTCAATATACAGCCTGAAACAAGGGAATTTGTTAAATTATAAATTATAATTTAAGCACTGGCTCAGAGGAATCTGAGTCCCTTCACTGCCTGAACTCCTCCTCATCCTTCTCTCTTTCCACAGGCTCACACATGCACACATACAAAGAGGCAGGAGCATCCAAACATGTAGTCAGTGCACTCTTATTAACCTCCAGTTAGAATGTACTGCCTTGAACACCTTACTTACAGTACACTGAAAAGCAGCATGCTGCTTTTCTAAACAAATTAAAAGGCAACTCACTGAGCAATTCTCCAACACCTGAGAGCAATTAATGTAAGCAGAAACAGGAAACATCATCAATTATTTAAAACAAAATGAATATACAACTTTGACCTTCTCTTTTTATACCTCCACCTGAATCAACTCAGGGAATGCGAAACCACAAGACAGACCTACACCATGGGCTAAAAAGTGCAGCAAATGCTGAACGAGAGTGCTCTGTCTCCATGACTGTGCCCAGCATTTTTAGTTCTGCAAATGAGACTTAGGCTGTCAATCCCTCAGTTCTGATACATGCACCCTTACCTCCTTTATTTTGAAATCCTGTATTCTTTACTGTGCGTTTCAGGCTTGTCTTGTCAAAAGAAGCAAACCAGACTATTCAGACTGCATGAGAGTGATCAAAGAACAGTAGATATCGTCTGTGATTTGTCAGTCCCTGAATTTAATGAACAAAAAACCCCTAAGAGTTATCCATAGGTCACGCTGATTCAGTCAATACAGAGAAGGGGTTTGTAAAGCTCCAGAGCAGCTACTTTCCAGAGCTCTATGCAGAGTCTCAGAGTTGTTTTAAATACAGAACTGATGGTCCTGAGGAAAATGTTATAGTGCACATTATCACAGACTTGGATCTGGGCAGACCAGATTTCAAGGGAACATGGAGTTTATTAGCTGATGCAATTGTTGAACATAACATACAGCAGAAGGAGAGGGATATTTGGTACACTAATGGCTAAAGATTTTCAGAGAAAAGCCTATTCCACACAAAGTACAATAAGTCCTTTGTTACTCTTCAGGCCAAACAAGGCTTGAAGTGCTGGTGTCCGTTGCTCCCCCAACTCCCATTAGCAGTTTCAATGAAATTCACAAGTGCTTCATTCCAAGTAACACTGGCTTGCACGAGGTCATCTGCTTAAAATCCTCCTATAGAGATCCAGAGTCTTGACTAATTGCTTCAGCTGAAGTGCACTATGTCCTTACCATGAAGTCTAAGTACAATATTAGTCCTCAGGATAAGATTCATGTTTTTATTGCTCTTAGAGTGCGTTTAAGGACATTTCAGGCTTTCTATCATTATTTTTTTTCCTCTGTTTTGGAAGGATAGAACTGCAAAAAGTGCCAGCGAGCCAAAGAATGGCATTTAGGATGTCAGCATGCAAGCTGTAAAAAGAAGTGGTGTGTTAACTCCTGAGTTTAAAAAGAGAAATAAATAAATTTTGCCAAATACTTCCAGGCATTTTACTTATATATTTATGTACTGCAGCCTGTAACTTCCAATGATTTTATTAGAAAGAAGTTTAAAAAACAATATTTCTTCAGTGTCACATAAATACCTTTTGGGGGAGGAGGAAATCTGGATGATTTGTCTCTGAAGAAGCCCCGTATTTCTTGCAGGTACCACATCATATTCAGCAGCCGTACAGTAAAACACTTTTCCATGAAGGAGTTCTTGCCAAGTTGCTGCAGCCAGTGCCAAGGAGTGACAAGGCAGGTGCAACCCAGGAACCATGGGAACTAGGGGAGGGTAAGCTTCAGCAAGGATTGGAAGAAAATGTGGAGAACAGCTCTCCAGGATATACAGTGACACTGCAGGCTGGGCAGGTTTGGCCTTTCCTCAGTGAGCCATCCTCCCCCATCAGCAGCAGCATTGAGGCTTCTCACAGCTGGCTCTGTGGTGCAGTACACTCTGGGGACTTACTTGGGCCCATTTATCCAGGCATAGTACCTGCCAGGAGATGCACTCCTCCCACCAGCCTATGCTGGCTGTCCTGCACAAGAGTATGAGCTACAGGAACTGTGAGGTGTAAGCTGTTTAGTGGGTTATGCACAGCTAGAGCCACAGAAAAGTAAAGAGAGAGCTTTATAAAGGAGATATTTAGGAGTATAAAGATAGAGTCATGTCCAAAAATTTAGACCTCCTCAGTCACAGTAATGCTCAGGCGTACCTAACAAAATCCTTAATTGTGCTAAACATCTTATTGTAAATAACTTTTAAAGAATCGACCCAATTCATACAGCTTTTGCAAGGAAAGAGATCAAAGCCAGACTTTTTTTGCAGCTCCTAGCATGGATCTCTAATCAATGAAGCTCTTTCCACAGTGCACAGCCTGAGTCCTAGGGACTCAGTGCAATGACATATATCTGGAGCAAAGACTTCAGCAGGATCCAAGAGCAGATTGGATGTTTACATAGATATTAAAACTTGCTGAGTTGAGAAAGTATTAAAAATGAGAACTTTGGAAGAAATTCTAACTCTCACAGTTCAGGACTTAATTAATGGGAGCATCTATGCAGATCTTAGAAAAGGCTTGTTCAAAGAGCCAAGAGTCCAAAGAACCAGAGAGAACTAAAACCAAAGGTTTTTCAATTTTAAAAATATTTTCATTCACTTATTTCAGAAGTCAAATAAAATGTACCAAGAGGCCCTTGGAGGAGAACTAGGAGGCTGTGATTTACCTCTGATATCAAAATCAAAAGTTCTCTGACTGATCATCTGGGTGAATGTTTTAAGTTCAGAAAATCATGATAAACTGCTAAGAAATAGATGGTTTTAAATAAAAAAATTGTTTTGTATTTCTAGTTTTATGCAGCAAACAGTGCTGGATATGGTAAATATCCTTACTTATGGGATTTAGCAGCATATTAATATCTCAATTTTTAATAACCATATCTCAATTTTTATACTACCCAGAGTGTAATAATGTAATTTAACATAACAACACTTGAACTAAAGATAAAATCTTCCATGCTCACCAACTCCAAAATCATAACATTCAAAACAATCCCTTCTGATATTCAGACCATTGTATCATTGTGTGATTTGCCATCAGCTAAAATATAATTTGAAACCACAAACCAGAACAGTCCAGAGAAAAAAATGGGGCAGAGGCTCAAAACCTCATGCAAGTAGAATTGGTCTTAAAGTTGCATCCTGGGGAGGCTCAGTTTAGACTTTTTTTTCACTGAAAGAGTAGTCAGGCTCTGAAATAGGTTGCTCAGGACGGTGGTAAAGTCACTGGAAGTGTTCATGAGGCATCTAGACGTGGCATTTTGGGAAATAGTTTAGGAGTGATTATGGTGTTACTGAGCTGATGATTGAACTAGATGATCTTGAAAAGTTCTTCCAACTCTAAAGGTTCTGTCCCTCTGTGGCTGTAACACCTGCACAGCATTCTTGATGGGGATGTGTTTATCCACCATGTCCAAGCACTGAGCAGTTGTTTGGGACTTTCCTTCGCAATCTGAAATCATTGCCTTCAACTCATCTGCAGAGGAACAAATCCAAGGCTGAGGTCACATACGCAGGAAGGCAGGACATGGGGTGATCCCACAGCTATGTGCCAGGTCACTGCCATAGAGGGCAGTTGCCAATCTTCTGCTGAGCTCACCATCAGTGAGGAGTTTCCAACCTTCAACTGAAGGTAACCTTCAATTTCAAGAGCAGGAATGAAGATAATATTTTCAAAAAGCCTTCAGACAATGTTGTTTACAGTAAGATAAGGTTAGGTTTAATCTGCACTTATCTTGAACTGTCAAGATTGACTGAATGTGATAATTTTCCTGGAAGAAAATGCACAACAGTATCTTCAGTCAAGCCTTCTTTAATATAAGTTAATAATGGTGCGTTAAAATCTACAATTCTCATTTAGCTATTGAAAAAATGAAAGCAGCATTCCTAGTAGTGGACAATTATTCTGTACCAAATATTTATTATCAGCACAAAAAGTAGAAAGTTGAATATGTACAGAGCTTTCCTATGGTAGACAGTATCTGTGTATTGGACCAGAATGTGCTTGCTTGAGTAATTTTTATTCTCCATACAAAATTACATACATAATGTAAATAACTCTAGGAATTAGCCTAAGTTATTACTAGGGCAAACAAACATTTTTTCCCTATATATAGTGAAATAGACATTGTGTTTTCATGGATAAATGTAAGAAAATGAGTAGTGCCATTAATCTTCAGACAATTGTTACCTATATTTTAATTTTAGGGTCATACAGGTTTGATATGAAGATCTGACTGTGGTTTAAAGAGCCACATGTTTTCTGAAGATGTAGCATTAAGCATTACAAACTCCATGGTTTGGCCAAAGTATCCATGCGTGCAAAGTGAGCTCATGGTGCTTGTTGAAATAGACAGTTTTAAGTCCTTTCCTCACCTATGACATCAGTGTGTAAGTTAACATTAGAGATGCCATTGTTTCTGAAACAGAAGCTGTGTTTTTGATATATCTATATTTTGTATTTATGTTTTGTTTAACTATTCACAGTACATTTTTTCACTTTAGTTGCAGCAGAGCCTAATATTACTTCTAGTGAGTAAAAGTGTGTACCTGGGAAATAATTTCACTATTGTAATGTGTATAGAAGTAGATACTGCCTAGCAAGTTAATGAACAAATCCTCTGTTTTGCCACCCACCAAATGACTGCAAATACTGCTCAGTGTTACATAATAACTGGATCGTTATGTGAATTATTACATTAGTGTTGCATATAAATGCTTCAAAATTAGACCTGCTTTGAAGCTAGAAATTCACTTTTCTTAAAAATTATAAACAAGTGCTGGAATGTGAAAGAGTTCTAACTGTTGTTGTGATTAGCCTAAAAATAAAAGATGTGTCTACACATTTTTAATTTTAAAAATTCAGTTCAGGTCCAATTAAATAAATCAAGTTGTGCCAATAATATGTTCTAAAATTGAGTATCTTTTAATAGAAATTTCTAACTTAAAAAATCTTCATTATACAGAACAGAGTATTTCACCTGACTTTGAAGATTGTGCTTTGCTCTTACGGCAATAAATGTTGTGGACTTTCAGGCATGGCAGAAAATTAATCAATTCTGCCAGGTAAAAATTCAGAGAGCAATTTTCAGACACTTGTTGTTAGGCATACCCTTTCTTAATCAGGGTGATATCTGTTCTCCAGTCTGCTTCAATTAAGAGGAATTTACTGCATTGAGAATCTGTGCATACTATGCTGAAATTCAAAAACAATAGGTTAAAAAATTGTTACATGTCAAAGTTTCAGAATATAACTCTAAGGAATTAATATCTTTTCCCCCAAACTCTTTTGTGGAGCTTAAATGCCTGCCTGTCTGACTTGTCAATTTTTTTCTGGCCTAATAATTTCCAACATGCCCTTTGCCCTAGATCCTTGAAATAAAACAAGGATAGCATTTGTCAGCAAGTTTCTCAAGTCTGCTACCTCTCATTCCCTGAGCTGTCACTTGAAAAGGTGCATTTAACTTGTGAAAAGGTCATTTTTCGACTAAGAAGAGAGCTTGATGTTTTAGATGATTTGTGTCTTGATCCAAATTCCATTTGACTCTACAGAAATAGCTTGCACATGCGTAAGTGCCTATTCATCTGTATGTGCATGTGTGCACATACAAATGGGAAACACATCAGGGCACAATCCCATATTAAATATTCTCCCTTCCTTGGGACTCAAAGAGACACATAATCCTATGGCTTTCCACCAAGAGCCTATATTATTACTCTTGCCATATCCAACTCAGCTTACCATGCCCTTGTTTGTCTACCATACCTTCAGATTTGATGTCCTATTACAAAGCAGACAAAGAAATGGTTTGAAAAAAATACATAAGTGGGTTTTAGAAAACAAGGAAGAGCTCCTTAGTTCAGTTACTTATGTGTTTTTCTTTCTTCTAAGTGCTTCAGAAGAGACAGCAAGAGTATTGCTTCTTGTAGCTGGCAGGCAGGCAGATAACCCATCTGGGCAGAAGAAGGAAGTAGTCCCACCAGCTCACCTGGAAGCATTGCCTCAGTCACCACCAGCACATCACTATCACAAGCAGTAGTTACAGGCTTTTGTAGCACACAAGTCCATCAGACACCTGTATCAATGGTATAAGCAATGAGAAAATCACGCATAAATAAAAGAGGAACCCCACATGAGAAAGGTCCAATTGCCTCATAGTTACTTGAGGAATAGGGATAAGATGGGTTAGTGTATAGTTAGTCTTCCCACTTGTTGTTCCTGATGCTTCTGGTGGTCATTTCATTATCTGAATTACAGCACACATTTTTCAGAATCATCCAGAATTCACCCAGGCCATCAGGTGTCTCTGGCAATTTGTTGAACCTCAAAGGCAAAATAGGTAAAACATCTTCCCACTCGTCCCAAGAGAGCTTTGGGTCACCTCTACTGCCCAAAGGACACCTAGCACACCTCTCACCCAGCCAGGGAAGCCTCTTTGTCCCTCCATCTCACACTGGCACCAACAGCACACCACGTTGGTAGCTGTGTGTGGCCTCTCTGCTGAGCAGACCATAGTATGATTTACATGTTCTGCAAGATAAGGCTTTGCAGCAGCAAATTCTCCCTGCCCCTCTGACTGATACATAAAAGAGTTTAAAAGACTGGGCCAATGGGTATCAGGTATCCAGTGTCATTAGGACAAGTCCTGTGGATAGGTCTTTACAACACACAACTGTTTTCCTTTCTAAGGTGTCAAACATTTTCCTGGAGCAAGACAATGTAAGTAACAGCAGCTTGAATGTATCTCTTTAAAACTGTTTGTGTTTCATGAGGTGAAGAAAACTCCTTTTTGTCCAGTGTAGACTTTTAACTGAATATATAATAAAGGAATTTTTTTCTCTTTCTCTCTCTTTCTTTTATATCATGTAGAAATGTAAAAGTAATGGTAATTGGTTTTCCTCTTTGCTGATAATATAAGGTGTTTCTGACAGGAGGGAAATTCAAGATGACACATTCCTGGCTCAGTTAGGCTACTCTGACTGATGTGGTCCGGTTACCTTTACCCCACTATTTTCTTTTTAGAAATACATTATCACAGGAAAAATCTGCACCTCAGAATGAGCCATGTATTTCTGTTACAAAGGTCGCCTCATTATATAATTTTGCATGTATGTCCAATACAAATCAATTCTCTTTGGCTCAAGTGCACCTAAAGAGGTCCGGAGTACATTCTATCCAATTGTATCACATTCTCCACAACCAAATATGCAAGAATTTTATTTTTTTTCCAGTTCGCTGATGCTCCAGAGTGTTAAAAGCCAGCTAAACTCAAGATAGAAACATATTTTAGCAGGTTAACTGGAATACTCAAAGATGAGACAGGCAAAAAAAGCACCAAAATGAGCCCTGGAATTTGATGATCTGCAGAAAGGTGCTTGGTTACTTTATGTGATGAGACATTACATAATAATTGAAATTTCATCATTGTTATAAAAGTTTTCTGTAGAATTATTACTTTTTAAATCTAGAAATTAAAATCAAAATATTTTGCTTTGTTCTATGTGGATAGCATTTATGAATCTCATTAATATGAGGCAAATGTGTATAATTTAGAGTGAAGTGTTAAACTTTCCATAATATAAAGTGAATCTCAGAGTTATGAAGGTTGGAGAAGACCTCAAAGATAATCAAGTCAAAGAATTAACTAACTAACTAATGAACTAACTCTGGCAGGTCCAACACTGAAGAATAAAAGCATAGAATCTTTAAGGTTGGAAAAGACCCTTAAGATCATCATGTCCAACCATCAGCCTAGGACTACCACCATAGTCACCAATAAACCATGTCTCTAAGTGACACATCCACATGACTTTTGAAAGCATCCAGGGACAAGGACTCAACCACTTTGACAGTCGGCTTTTCCCAGTGGTTAACCAGCTTTTTGGTGAATAAAAGCAGATCTAACTTCTGTAATGATATGTCTGTTGATTTCAGTCTAGAAAGTTACACTTTGGTTCAGTAATCAGGCAGTTTTTTTCTCTCTTTGATCCAAAGCAACCTACCTAATATTTTTGTCAGTTAAAGACAATTGTGTCTTTTCCAAGCGGATATGCTACTTGAAAAAGCTCCTTGGCAGAAGAAAACAAGCATGTCTACTGATACTGGGTACAGGGCATGTTCACAGGTGTGCTGAGCAGAGCCTAACTCTGTGAGGCCCCAGATTTAGCAGTCAGGGCACACCTTCAGCCAGTGGGAAGGCAGCTGAAGATCTGAGGCTGCAGCAGGACAACTCTGACCTGTGCCTCTGCAACTCTGGAGCAGATGCTGTTTTACTGATTCTGTGTGGGCTTTGTTAATATGGCACTTTTGGCTGAGAACACAGCCTAACTGTGCTTGCGCAAATTGCATCTACCAGTGCCACTGGTTACACTCATTCTCAGAGGAACCATGTATTTCTGCCTCAGACCAATGTTAGCACCTTAGCAAAGAACAAAGAAGACAGTTGTGAAGAGGCAGACAATCACTAACAGTTATAAATTATTCAAGAACAAGATGTTCAAGTAATATTAACCTAAAGGTATTGTCACCCATTTTTCTCCAATGGATGAAATCACCTAATTAGTATTCAAGTGTTACTATCCAAATAAAACTGATTGATGTTAACTGAGAAGACTGAGGGAAAATTTCATCAGGGTGCCCAAATTCTGTTCCTTCTTTCTTAATCAATCACACCTCTGCTAAGTTGTGTAGCATTTTGTTACAAAAGTCTTAGCAAAGAAATTGGACTGTGGCAAAATGAATAAAACATTTTCCTTAGTGCTAGAGTAATGATTTTTAAGTGCCTTAGAAAAATGAGCTACAAAGGCTTCTTCCTTTTACAGAGAGACTTGAAGTAACTGCTAATAAGGTAAAAAGGGTGATGTTTAAGGGTGGGGATAAAACAGGGTATGCACCTCTTACTTGAAGTGTCAGCCCAATCCCTTGCACAAATGCACATCCATGGGATCCTGAGGTATGAGTTTATTTTTATCCCCTCACCTCTTTCCTATTGCAGATTTTACACCAGCATTAATCACCTTCATCTTTTCTCATGTTTTCATGGAGTTTATTGTGTCACCACAAAGACATTGATCAAGTGGTGGCTGACAGGATGCAGCTATTTACTTTGAAGAAGTGGGAGCATACAGGGCAGGGAAGCACAGTGAAAATCTGCATTGGCTGGCGCTTACAATTCCTGAACAATTCATACGTCTCCTTGAACACGTCCCCAAAGGCAAAGAATAATGACTTAGGTTTTCTTACGGAAATGTCATTTTTTATCTGAGGCATAAAGTAGTAAAGGAAGAAAAAACCACTACATATTAAAGCATGCATAAAAGGACTTATTTAAATATAATTGCAGAGGAATGTAAAACCAGTGACTGAATGGTGAAGGATTATTTACTATCTTTTCAAATTAGCTTACTTTAAATCCGTCTAAAGCATACTCAAAGTTAAGATGAGGCCTTTCTTCTGATTTTTATTTTAAAAATAGAATGGAAGAAAGAAGAGAGACCACTGGTTTCGGGTGTATATTTCATTAGATAATATAATTGGTAGACAGCTGCTGACAACAAAATGCTCCTTTAAGAAAGCACTGATTTGAAAACTAGTGTGAGGTCATATAACCTCATTATTCTTTTTACATCTTCTATTAGGTCAAAATACCAATACCTTTTGCAGTAACTTTCATCTTAGGCAGCATATGCCAGCATTTCACTTTCAACTCTGGCTTTTTATTCTTCAGAAGGATTACAATCTGCAACACCACCGCTTCATTTTCATTACATTGCTGTTCTATCTTTTAGGGGAAATCAGTTTCACATTGTGTTATTCTTATACTCTTTAACAAGGTTTAGAAAGAGAAAGGAAAAATGAATCCTTTTAAATTAAGAGGTCCCAGTTTGATAGCACTTCCCAAAAAAAAAAAAAAAAAAAAAAAAAAAAAAAAAAAAAAAAAAAAAAAAAAAGAAAAAAGAAAATAAAAGAAAGCTCTATTATATGAATAGTTTGCTTGAAAAGGATATTCGGCAGTGGAACATTCAAATCCCAACTGTCTAAGCTGAAGTCATTGATGTGTATTATCTGCTGGCTGCTATCATTAACAAGGCAGCTTTATAAGGACAGTTCTTAAAGCCTGAACAATTTCTTTTGGCTAAAACTCTGAGGACTCCATCTCTATCCTTTAGCTGAAAAAAGAAATCCTCTTGTGTGTGAACACATATAAAAAAATTTGTCTCCTCTTGCTGGACTTTCACAGTCTTTTTTCAACATTTCTTTGCTTGACTCATAATACCCTTTCTTTGCACAGCTGAGACCATTTCTGAGCATTTACATACAATAATAATAAGGTCCTCTGGCTGATTCATAGTAGCATGCCAGACCCTCCTTGCAAGTCTTCCATAGGTGTCTGCTACTGTTCTCAACCTCCTTAGGAGGAAGATTTTAGGAGAAAGCCTGATGTATTCTATCCAATGATTTTGTAGGAGTAGATGTGAGTGTACTGACCTACAATTTTCTTAGTTTCATAGTTTTATTTTGAGTAGGGTTGTGTTCTCTAACTCCTTGATTAATTTTTACTTTTTGAGGGAGGCAGAGGGAGGAGGGAGAGGAGAAGCTAGGACTTACCAACCTGACCCTCATAAAAAAATCTTTGAATTTCTTTGAACTGGTTACAGTAAAATAGCCATATTTCCCTTTTGCTGTTGTTTGAAGGTGTTATCAGGAAAGCCAACTTCCATCTTGGTTCATTGCCCATTCAAGACAATGAATTTCAAATGATGCAATATGGAGGAAAAGAGGTCTTAAACTAAACAATAACGATACTACCAAGTTTATTTAATTTTTTTTTTTAGCTGAAGATTAGGCAAAGAATGCAGTTATTTTTATAGACTTATTAAGGTTCAAATAAGTTTCTTTTAATTGCCATTGTGAGATGTTTATTTGATTGTAACTCTTCTGGTGTCTGGAAACAGAGGTATGTATGTCTTTAAGTACCACGAACTTCTGATAAAACCTTTTTATTAAATGCCTAAGTAACACAAGTTGCAGAGTCACTCAGTCAATGTACAGTTTGACCTGAAATGCCGAAGGTTTTGCAAAAAAAAAATAAAGCAACTTCATGCATTAAAAATTGAACCAATCAAGAAAAATAAAGAAAGAATCAACATCTCTGCCCTGAAGTGAAATATGATAGCTTTTAAAATGTAGATCTCGTATTATTTGAAATTTAAAATAGTCATAGTTTTTTACCACCTTTAAAAATTAGTTATTCCCAGAACTATGATCTTCTGTATTATTTTCAATGCATTGTGAATATTACTCTTCGTAAATCAGTGAAAAAAATAGTTGATCATATAATGGCAGACATCATTTGCAGTAAGGCCATTCATTAGGCTGACAAAATTCCAAGCAGAAGGCACTGTACATAACAAAGTGCTAGGAAACACTAGAAGGTGAAGTTCAGCTCCTGGGAGTGGTCTGGAATGACCTCTCCCTGTCTTCAAACTCTGACTCTGAAACTAGACATCAGGAGATGCTTGTCCCAAAATAAAGCAGCACTTTGTTTCTGACTAGAGCTCAGAAACTTGAGGAAAGAATGCATGAAACAATTTGGACAAATGGAGCAACAGTTTCCAGACCCAACTCTCAAAATTAATTAAAATTTTCTCAAGGTTATTTGTTTCTACTTTCTTTGCATAACCTCAGTTCATATTATGTAGAGATGGAATACAGAGGCCTTGCCCAAAAAAATGAGTATTGGAAAAATTTCACTGAAAAAGGGTGCCCAATCAATCCAGGACTGTGATTTCAATAATGGGATTTTCACCCTGCTGGAACATTGCCATGAGATTTGATTGTTTCAGCTGCTTTTTGGGTCAAGGTGTGAGACTTCCACACCTGGTAATCAGGGACAGTCTCTGTTCTGACTTCATAAAGCCTACAGGCTATCCTGCTATTTTAAAATACAGTGAGTGAAACCACATTCTGAATTTGAGAAAATACACCTGAATAAAAACCTACTATATATGTATTTGTGGTCTGGCTTACACAGTCACACATTGAAAACCATGTGGGCTAAAAAAAAAAATAATTCTGTCTTTCCTTTCTTAAAGAGATCTTCACTTTGCACTTCAGGCCTCTGAAATCAATGAACTGTTTTTCATCAATACCTCAAAGACTAAGATTACTTAAACTGTATTTTAGGGAAGGAATGTGTAAGGAGTCTGTTTTGATGCATTTTTGCTGACACTTCAGTCAATAAAATAATATCCTTTCTAGCCATGTCAAAAACATGAATGGTGGGTCTTGATATAACTGATGCACTCCTTAGATAGGGAAAAAAACCATTCTGTGAAAACCAGGATCTTAACAGATATTACACACAGCCACAATAAAAAGAGAGAAAAAGAGACAAATCTTGACAATATATTTTATTCTAATTAGTTTTGCTGTCTTTGATTAATACTTTCCAAAGGTACAGTGAAGTATTTATGGACCTGTATGTGCCAGGGATGTCCGACAAACATTTTCTCTGTGATTAACTGTTAAAAACTTGCAAACAAGCTCCTTGTCCAGTCTGCACTCACATTTATAACAGTGAAATTGTTCAATACTTTTCTCCAAGAAATAAGAAAATATGATTTAGATGTTTGCTAGATGACCAGCAGCATTCAGAAAAAATATTTACTTGAAAATTCTGTAAGTGTAGGGGGAAAAAAAGGACATTAAGTTTTTATTAAAATAGATAACAGGATTGCTATCAATGCACCAATTTCCTATTGTCTGCTGAATGAGAATTCAGGACTCTGTAAATGATACACTGCCAGAAAAAGCCTCTGGATGCACAGCACTAGCAAAATAACAGTTTCATTTTCCTGCAGAAATTAATTTTATGAGATATTTATTTAAGAAATGTAAAGTAATTAAAATGTGTGAGTGTATCTACGTGTGAGCATATGTGTATGAGCATGTTTTTTAAAAGGTTCACCTTTTTAAGCTTGAACATACATTCTTATATATCACTCTTGTATATATCAAGTAGCCCTAAAATTAAAAGATAACATGCTAGAGCTTTTAGTCTATTCTCCAAAGAGGTATTTTTTGCCCAAAATAATGAAAGCCACAAGTTTTGAGGTTAACTACTAGTGCCGAATGTAAAAAACTGTGGTAGTCACTGTGTAAATGTCATGAATGTAAAAAACAGTGGTTGTCTAATGTAACATCTCAGTTTCTGCTCGTAGAGGAAACATTGGCCAGGGTTTTCATAAGGTTTTCATATCTTGGATTTGAATCAAAGTGCAGATGATGAAAACTGGCAGAAGACATTTGTCCACCAAAACTCATCCCTTCTGTATACTTTCATTGACTGGCACAGTTTCCTCTCAGTCACTCTCATTTGAGACAAAAATGAGACCCACTGTCGTGTGATGCTCATGTGAGTCTTAAACCCATTCACAGTCATTTATATTTTAGCAAATATATTCACACCATGAATTTTTTTGCCTGCAGCAGCTCCCACTCTCATCCTTCTGAAAAGAATTAAGGAGGAAAAAAATAGGCTAAGTGCCACACTTCTTTTCAATCTCTGTTGATCAGAGATAAGACTGTATTTGGAAATATTGATAACACTGACATTATTGACAGTGCAGATGGGAAAGGAAAGGCTTTGTCACTGTCAGTCCAAGCCTATCCCTCACAGCACATCCCTCCCAGCAGCTGGAGTTTAGGCCACACAAGTACATATTTTCCTGAGGGCAGCCTGGCTCAGACCAGGTGTAGGTGAGATGTTATACTACCACCAGTTATACGTGTGATGGGAGAAAAGCAGAGATACATAACCTGTGTTTAATCTAGCTGCAGTGAAAAGAGCTAAGCATAAGTGTTCATTCCTGCCAAGGCCTTTATCAAAATCTCAACCTTAGTGCAGAGGGAACTATGAAGCTAAAATCTACATGAGTGGCCAAGGATGTTCATCCTAAGCAGTAGAATAATTATGTTTTTCCATACTAAATGTAGACCCGGCCCATACATTTTCCCCCCATTTCTGTCTTCTTCCCCAAGACAAGTTTGTAATTTTTAGTATTTAACAATTTTACTTGCATTTTCCCATTTTCTTTCATGGGGCAGCTTGTAAGGACAATGCAGGTTGCACTTGACCAGAAGAAGGAACATTACCCCTCTTCTCACTTGTGCATGAAAAAATCCTTCTTTTCATTCCATTCCTTCCTCAATGGCTTTTCCTCTCTAGTTAGATCTAGTTCTCAGTTGTTCACCTCACTTTTTCTTACGTGTATATCTCCACCCAAACAGCAAAAAAAGTGCACATTAAACTCTGAGATTAAGAATAAACCATCAAGAGCTGACTGTAGGACTCAGGATTCCCCTTTTCTGCTTGCAGGTTTAGGTCACTTGGTTTTGTGGAGGACTGTGACAGACCACAAGCCAATTGATCAGCTTTTAAGGTTGCATTTTATATTCAGAGCACTCAGGGGCCATGCATTCACAATGAGACAAAGCAATAAGCATGAAGTATGCAAAATGTATTAGTCCTCATTTAATACCAGGAAAAGTCACTATTCCTCTTTCATGTACTTGATCAACAATTTTGTGTGCATTACTTTCAGAAAGTAATGTTTTGTATGAGTAGACTTTTGCCAATAAAATACCACAATGACTAAAATGAGGACAGTAAAATATCTCTAGTTCCTTTTTTCACATAAAATTGCAATAGATTCAATATTACATAATTACAGAGACTGAGAAAAATAGAATGTAAAGAATGTGAGTATCCCTTGTGCCATTATAATAAAAGGTATTAAACTCTTTATTTATTTCATTTTACTGCAGATAGTCCTATGCGAGGCTTTAAACACTAGAATCATTTCGATCTGTAAAAAAAAATCACAAAAATCATAGGGCATCACAAAACCTAACATACCTTCATGAAAGCTATTATGAGTCAGGGCACTTAAAAGAATAAATATTCTTTTGGGGTTTGGGTACAGTTGTTTGATTTGCTAGTTGTATGGATAAATCAGGGGTATTGGTTGCTGCTGGCTTTTAGGCTGTGATCATTACCATCACTGTCAGGTGGTCTCTTTCCATTCTGTGATAAATGCACCTTGGTGTATTGCCATTTAAAGTACAGTGCTGCTGTCATCTATAAAATGTATTTTCTTCTGGAAATTATCCAGTCATAGAAAATTTTTTAAATCCCATTAAAGGAGCAGTGATCAAAGTTCATCATCCAGGCACAGAATGTGATAGTGACATTTCTTCACTCCAGTTCATAACACCCAAAAGAACAAAATAATGTAATCTTTTGATGAAGATACATGTGACCTTAGTACCTCCCTAGACTCAGTGAAGAAATTCCATAATTTATCTCAGATAATGAGTACATCTTTTTATAGTTACTGGTAAGAAAATACACTTCTTCTGGCATCTGCCTGAGAAGAACTTTACTGAATGCTTCAGTCAGCAGAAGCAAGCCACAAGCCAAAGCCTGTTCACAGACCTGTTCAAGACACATAATTAAACTGCATAGGTGCACAACTCTGGGGTTGAAGCTTATACAGTTCTTTGAGATTCATCAGGTAAAGAGGCAATAAATATCATAATAATGAACCTTGGTCTGCAGCAGTCCTGCAAGTATAGGTGATATTAAAGTGGCCATGACAGAAAAATCTGCTATGTAAAATCTACCATGAATGTTTTGAAAGGAAGTAAAAACTCAATAAATTCATTTTTGAAAATGTGTTAGGCATATTCTTTTACAGACTTACCAAATCAAAAGCTTAAAAAAATAGTGAAACTAATTTAAAGTTAAGTCTGAAGATGAAAGACTACAGAAGCAGCTTGCTTAGATAATTTCTTCTCTCAGGCCATATAAGCAGTGAACTGAAACACATTCACTGGAAGACACTAGGAATTTCACACAAAGAGCAGAAAATAGTATTTTCAAAGATCCTGACACACAACTATCCCTTCAAAAAATGAAGATCCTTCTGTCTAGTTCTTAAGCTTTCCAGCACTTTATGTTTTATCTTAGACCTCTAACTTTGGACAGCAGTTTCAATCACTGTTTGCATGCAAGTGACTTGATGCCAAGAACAACTTTGTTTGGCAGCAGGAGCTGACACAATGCTTTAGTTCCCCTGCAGTACCACATGTGTCTTTCAAAAACTGTGGTTACAGACCATAATAAAGATCTAAATGTTACAGCATATTAGTGAGGAAATATACAGTCCCTGAATAAAGGTCTGGAAAAAGATCCAGGTTTGGAAATCCTGGTTTTTATTCAGATGCCTCTTTTCTAGGTAGGATGTTTCACTCAGCTTTTGACAGACTTTATTGAAATTATTGTTTATTAGAGCTGGATGAATATTAAAAACAGATAAGATATTTTTTAGCAACTTCTTGGCAAGAACAAATAAGGGAGAGGAGGGAGTTGCAATTGTCCTGTGGCAGCCCACTTCCTGATGGCTAGGGAACTCATGAAGGACATGGGGCTACCATCTGGCTGTAAATTGTTCTGGGATACTTAAATATATTTTCAAGAATATTTTAGGAAGATTTTACTTTGCTTCCAGAGGATGCTCAAGAGAAGTATACCTAGACATACCAAAATGTTTTTAGAATTCTTTTTCATCCAGTATAATGTTTTCTTCCATCTTCTATGAAAGCATCAGTGAAATGAAAACAATCAGTTGATCAGCTTTTAAGTTTCATAAGAATTAAGAATTAAGAAATTTCAAAGAATTAATTCACCTTTATAATATTAAGTACAGAATAAGGAATTACCCTAAACAATCATATGTGTACCTGGTTAGTTATTGACCTCACAGCAGAGCCTCACCCTTTATTTGGTAGAATGGTTACTTCTTTAACACCTTAAAAACAATTTCTTATTTATCTTAATTTATTTTATCTGTAGTTTCCAGAAGTAATTTTGTGGTGAATTTACACATCTTTTGTTGGAATTGAATGGTTATTATTGTCATTATTTAGGCAATGAGGGAAACCAACTACAGTCTTTCAGTATGTATTATCGTTTTCATAGAATATTGACTTTTCAGTATCTAAGTGTAATTTGGGAGGTTTGTGGAATACATTCTTCTTTACTGTACAAACTGGTTTGAATAATAAAAGTTTAGGGTTTATGGCAAAATTAAGTGAAAGCAAAAGAAAATCTAACGAGGTGACTAAAGCGATTCCATCTGGCCTATTTTATGGGGATTTTATTGTTACTATGAAATCAATATTTGAAAATTTGAATCCTTAATATTTGAGTAAAATATCTACATGAATGGTACACAAGAAGAAAATTTTAAAATTACATTTTTTATAATTACTTCTCTAATGAGTGCTAACACAAAGCACCTCGAGAACATTATAAATCAGTAACTCAAAACCTTATATTTCATGGTATCTTTGTCAGAGTAATAGCTTTCTCTAAATAATCTAAGTTGCCAGACAAGCAGAGAAGAAATTTCATTTCAGTGATAATGAAGCAATCTTCAGCAAGATGTCAAAACATCCTAAGTGGTTAAGGATATTTCTTGTGATCCATCTGTTGGCTGTCCTTCCCCTTGGGACAAAAAGAGAATCCTTTTTATTAAATGTAAATCAGTATTTAGATAAACACTAAACAGATGAAGAGAAAAACACTCTGACAGCTTTCAAGCTTAGGGACAGTTAGTGTACTCAACCACAGTGTAAAAACAATATTTTTTTTCCACACAGACACCTTTGTGAATACCTAGCAGGAGGGTTGACTTGATCTCCAACTAAGGATGAAACATGCACTAGATTATGAAATGTATATCCACACGCACACAGATATAGATAGTTACTATGACAATGTGCACTCATATCTTCTGTCACCTGTTTTATCTTTGTTTTAATCCCCTGGATAGCAATGGCAAGGAGAAATGTACTGTGGACTTACAAGAAAAAGAAGCAGGAAGGATGTAACAGTATGAGTAGATATTTAAGGAGAGAAAACAATGGCTCCTCTCCATGGAAACTGCCATGGGAAGGCTGGCATTTGCCAGCTCTGGCCCAAAGCCAAGGGACCTGTGGTTGTCAGATGTGTCTGTGCTCTACAAGGATTGTTTGGTGTCTAAGTCTACAGGCAGCTTCCATGGGCTGTGCTTGGCTCCACTCCACCCACAACAGCAGCTCTGATAGCCCTGTGGCTACCTTGATTTCATCCCCTTTTTCTAATCATTGTCAGATCATTCCTCTCCCAGAAAAACTTTAGTAAGAAAAGTAGCTTTAAAATTACATTTAAATAAAAAATCATAGAATTGTGGAATTATAAAATGGTTTGGGTTGGAAGAGACCTTAAAGATCATCTAGTTCAAACCCCCCTTCCATGGGCAAAAGCACCTTCCACAAGACCTGATTGTTCTGAACCCCATCTAACTAGGCCTTGAACACTTCCAGGGATGGGACATCCACAGTTTCTATGTGGATCATGTTCCAGTGCATCATCACCCTCACCATAAAGAATTTTTCCTTATATCTTATCTAAGCCTACCTTCATTAAGCTTAAAGACATTCCCCTTGTCCTGTCAAATATGCCCTTATAAAAAGTCATTCTCCACATTTCTTGTAGCTGCCTTAAGGTATCAGGAGGTGCTACAAGATCTCTCTTGACTCCTCTGCTCCAGGCTGGACAGCCCCAGTTCCCTCATCCTGGCTTCACAGGAAAGGTGCTCCAGCTCCCTTATTGTCTTCGTGGCTCTACTCTGGACTTATTTCAACAAGTCCACATCTTTCTTGTCCTGGAGATCCCAGATCTGGATGCAGTGGTCCAGGGGCAGTCTTACAAGAGCAGAGCAGAGAGAAAGAATCACCCCCATTGACCTGCTGGTCCTGCTGCTTTCATGCAGCCCAGAACATGCTTGGTTTTATGGACTACAAGACAGCCCTGCCACACCGTACAGAGCTTTTCATCCACAAACATCCTCAGGTGTTTCTCCCCAGGGCTCCTCTAAATCTGTTCCTCATCCAGCCTGTATTTATGCTTGGGATTGCCCCAACCCAGGCTCAGGACTTTGGACTTGGCCATGCTGAGCTTTATGTTTTTCACACAGACCCACCTCTCAAGCCTCCAGACGGCCACTTGCAAATCCTGGTAACAAGTTAATCACTAAATTGTATTTTACTTTTCTAAATGTCTGTTGAGTCTACATCGTAGGACTTTTCTGTATGCATTTAACCACGTTTTCAACTGTTACTTGAAGATTAATAGGAGTAAAATTTCTATGTCTAAACTCCTACCTCAGATTAAGTCACTTAAATTCACAAACACTACAATATGACTATCAGTGAACACTCTGCTGTACTTTCCACATTCCAAAAACGAATTACTTGAGAGGTTAAAAAAATTTGCTATAAGACTACTATTTCAGAATAGTGAAAATCCCACAAAAATGCTTTCTGCACTTGGGCCTGCTCTCACTGCCATCTCTCCTAACAGGAGTGGAAGATTTTGAAAAATGGCAATAGATGAGTCTTAACCACCATCTGTCAGCACCTCTCAGACTCTTTCCTTTACTTTCACAGGACATATCCTAATAAATCTATTGCATATATACTGTTTATATTGCACAGCAACCAGTAAATTACTAACAATGAAGTGTACCCTTTCCTGAAATTATTGAATTTACTGGACAGAGACAGAAAGGCAGTGCAGAAATGCACATCAGGTCCAGTGTTTCTTGGCATGTACATATTTGATTATGCATGTTAGTAAGCAAAGCCATTACCTCCAGAAATGCCAGCAGGAGTAGGCCTGTGGCATGACACCTTCCCTCCATGATGGAAAAATGTCAGACCTGCAACTCATAAAAAATACTTGGATGTTACTGACTATAATGATGATAGTACTCTCCTTCTGAAAATATGTTGATTTGTATTTGTTTTAGAAATCTATATTTCCTGGACAGTAGGAAATGTAGGTTGCTTTGTCTGGTCTGGAGGGTTTTGGCAGGCTGCAACAAGCCTTAAAGACCCTTCCATGCCCCACTAACAAGGTGTTCATTGGCTAGTACCTTATGTCTCAAAATTTTCTCATAGACTTCTCAGTCCTTGAACAACTTTCTATATGGTCTCCAACATATTTTCATCAACACCTGAATGAGCACCAACTTGTGGTCTTTAAACAAATCCTATCAAATATACAGTGTTTCCTGGTAAGAATTTAATATTGGCTTAAAACAGGCTGTCCAAATCTCTACAATTTAATAAATTTCCTTGGCTTTGTGTGCTTTTATCCTTAGCAATATATCCTCTGGCAATACAGTAGTTCTCCTTTGCTCAGAGGTAGGGTATCACTTTTTTTCTGAGCTAACAAATCAGGAATTGAAATCTTTAAAGCACTGTGATCAAGTAACCATGAGGATTTGCACAACCTCACAACTGTCAAATCCCTCCTTAATTTGTATTCAAACTTCAAACCCCAGGTTTGTACCTGAAACAATAATGTTTCAGATGTGTCATGACCCCCTTTTGGCCATGTGAATAATCAGTTTATGGTTGGTTTCATCTCTCAATAAAATACCCATGCATTAATAGGTGAATAAAAATAAGAAATGAAAACTCTTACACAGGTGAACTAGAGACAAAATGTCCTTCTTTCTATTAATTTATTTGCATTGATTTTTTGTTAGCACTGAGACTAGGTACTCTTGTCCTGTTCTGAAAAATAAGCAAAAGTACGTGTAGTAGGAGTAACTCACTATGTTGGCTCTTCTCATTGCATTTCTAGTAACACAAGCAGGGTTGTTTGTAAAAGCAAAACCTTCCTCTCTCTCTTTTTCTCTTTTTACTGCCTTTTCTCTCATTTTCTCTTTTTACTTACTAGAAATATCATCAGGCTTTCATTCTACTTATTTTGGTTCACTTTTCTCTCCAACAAATTGCATCTATTAGGTCTTTTAAACGTGGGATTGAGGATTTCTGGTGAGATATGTCATCACTGTTGACAATCTGAGCTAAAACCCATGTGAAGATCAATGAGTGTGGGATGGTGTGAGAGCAGGTCTCATCATACTGCCTGTGTGAGGAGTGAGATCATATTTCCATCAATCGCCTTGTCAGAGTAACAGGCAAAATCTGGGAATTTTAGGTTCATAATGCCAGATTCCTTGGCATTTTTAATTTTTTTGGAGATTGATTTTTTCCAGTTCACTACAGCTATACAGGTATTTTCAGAGATACGCAGGAAACACCTGAGCACATCTCTGCAGAGCAACAACTGAAAATTCAGAATTTATTAGGTAAAGTCTGATGCTGTTCTGCTCTTTAAAAAACATTCTACCTCCTGTCATTTGGGTTAGGAGGGATACAAAGCACGAACAAGCTCTTGAGCTGCACCTGTAAAACTCTTTAAAATACTCAACAAAGAACAGGTAAGAGGGGAAAATCAATTATTTTCAATCCTCAGAACATTTTGGTAATGTTTATCTAGGTTTCTCAGACATTAGCTAGAAAGATCCTACTTTACTGCTGCTTCTTCTGCTACCCATTTATTTTTATAATCTCTTCCCAGTTCCTGTACTTCACTGGTGCAGGTCAGCAAAACCTCTGCCTGTTCCATGAGCATGGTTGCCCTGGCAGTGATGAGCTGACTGCTGAGCTGCAACTGGCACATTTTTAAAAAGCACAGCAGAGCTTCACTCTTCCTCCAGGACCACAGCCTGCCCCTGTCTCAGGAGACCTAGCAGACTGGGGCTTCCAGCAGCCTCAGATGTTCTGAGTTTAGTAGGATGCTATAAAACTTTGCAGTGGTTTGGTTAGAACCATAAAATCTGCAGGCAAATACAAGGGAAAAACCTACATCTACCACAGCTGGAGAAAAAACCCTCCTGCTTCTGTTAGCTAAACAGATGAATTTTAAAACTGTACTTGTAATGCAGTTAGTCAAAGAATACCAGTTCAAACTACCTACTTTTGTATCACCTTGTTTGTAAGATGTGCTGATGGATGCTACATGATAATATTAAAGATGTCAACATAAATGCATGGAGTAAATATTGACGAGTTCAAAATAGTTTTAGTTGCTGATAGAGCAACACTGCATCCTTTTCCTTAATGTTGTATACCAATTCCCATAGAAAAATAAATACTAAAGTTTATCTCATTACAAATATATTAGAAATACAGTATTTAATATAACCACAGTCTACATGCTTACTATGTGATTTGTACTTAAAATTGTGAACTAATATTTATGTACAAGGACTAGGCTTTCCAAGAATACATCCATTAAACTCAGCGCTTATTTTCTGTATGAAGAGAAATTCAGTAATATTTTGGGGAATCAATTCTGTATTAGTTACATATATGTACAGTCTGATCTCCTCTTTCATGTTAAGAGACCAAAAAAAGCCTACAGTTCAAAGGTTTATGGAATTTTTTGTCACATGTATTTTTCTTGTTTGGTGTGTTTGAAGATATTTTCAAACACCACTTCTCCATCATAGGTCAAATGCTGTACAGTTTACTGGTATACTACTGTACGTAAGAGCCTTTTGTTCTAAGAACCTAGAACCTATCTTCTACATGGGAACTATGAAAGTGGAAAAACTCCAAGAACCCATAGGAACATATGGAGGTCAAACACTTTGGAACAGTTTTTCATCATAATGCTAAAAATAGGAATGATCTGTGTTCTTTCTGCTAGTGTTTATGAAATCTGTGTAATTCTTTCACTTCTCAGGAAAGTTCTGTTGAGCATAAGCAGAGAAGCATAGATTTCTTTAATTGAATCAGTTCTATTCTCAAAGGACTTAGTAACAAATCTGTAAATCTTTCTGTCAGTTCTCTGTGACCAGTGGATGACTGAAAGCCCAGGTCCTGGTAAATTAGTGGTAACTTTCTCATTCACTCCGAATGATCTGTGAGCAAAACCAGGCCAGAAAAAAAACCAACAACAACCACCAAATAAGTTTATACTTCAATGTTTGTTTGTTTCATTGTTTGTTTTTATAGTAAGTAAAGAAAGTGGTAAATAAAGAAGAGGTTTTTAAAAAAGCAAATAATATCTTGGATATTTCTGATGGCACAAAAGAAATACAAACACTACTAGCTAGTAAAAACATTGGAGACCTTCATATTTTTGTCCAATTACTATTTGTAATAGCTTTAGGCACTTTTCTTTTTGCACCATTTAGCTTTTGGCTGAAAAGAAGGGCTGGCAGTAGAGAAGGAGAATGTCCTGCTAGCTAAGTATAAACAAAAACGGTTCTGTGCACATCAATCTAATTCCTGGTACATTAAGTTCTATCCCAACCTGGAAATGGGTTCCTCTAAGTGTTGGCAAGCAGTAGTGTTGGGCACATAATTTGATTACTACTACATTCAGAGGCAAAGCCATTCATTCACATAAAATGCAGTGGGGTCACATTGCAGACCAGGTCACTTTAGACAAAGTTGTTTTAAACTCACATCAGGTCACAAATCCAAGCCACCAAGTGATCAGCATATACCAGCACAGGGACGTGGAGATCTCTTAGGAAAACTGAGAGACACCAAGAGAAATTGCTACCAAAGTACATCAAAAAGCCTCTTATTTAATACACATCTGCAAATAAAATCCCAAAAGAGGATGGAGGAAGAGTTTCTTAAGAAGGCAAGGTGGGTAATCTGGGATTTGTCAAGTATTCCTCTCTTTCAGTGACATTGATTCTTGTGGCAAAATCTTTTATGGCACTTCACTCCCAACACATGCAAATGGCTAAACCACAGCCTCCACCTTAACGTGAACACAACAGCAACAAGAGGGTGTTTGTAAAAGATTTCATAGGCGGTTCACAGCTATAGGTAGAACTGAAGGAAAAGAAGTAAAATCCTAATTTATTCAAAAAGGCCAGAAAGGTACTTTTCAATAATCCCAGCAGCAGGAGAGGACAGCAACAAAAATGGAGTCAACTAGAAAGAGTACTCCTTTGGCCTGGCACAACTATCCTAAAAGTGATATATGTGCTAAGCTAAGGGATAAGACACTGGCTTTTTTAATCAGAATTATGAATCCTGTTGCTTCTGGCATCTATTTTAACAGCCATTTTCTGAAAATACAATTCAAAAGTAACACTTGCTCTTCAACAAACACACAGAAAGACTAAATTACTATCAGTACAATGAAAGCAATATTTTTTATCAAAAGAAAATGGTACTGCTCCCTTTGCTGCCCTCCAGCATGTGGTCAGCTGCAGCACAGATGGTTAAAAGGATTTTATTAAGAGAGAATGAAAAAGCAGGACATTAAAAACTAGCTCATGACTAAAGGACACGTTAATGATAAATCCTATAGGTATAGTGCATCCAGAGCATATCACCATGCCCTGAGACAGGTGTATGTGTCCCATCCTATGGCAAGCCACACTGCAAAAGTCAGCAGATAGATCCAGTATTAGTTTTGACTTGGGCTTACTGGAAACAATGTGGTTGCACATCTTGTGTCAGTTTTTTCCATCTCAAAGACTACATTTGCAGTGTCTTTTGTACTGTCATGGGTATAGGAGAGGTTCTATGAACACACTGTATGGCCCTCAAAACTAAGCAGATTATAACCTGGCCAAATTTTTTGGGGTTTTTTGGGTTTTTTTTGTAATAGCCAGTGACTATAATCAACAGAAATGATAGAAATTACTAGCTTAGTAAGAAGAGTGTAAGGGATTTTTATATGCCAGTAGCAGGGAAATGAATGTTATTTTGAAAAATGATGTCTCCATTTGCACTAAGGCCTTAGAAGAGGGAGAAAACATTTACCAGAAATGTTATATCCAGTATCACTCTGGAGTTTCTCATCATTACATACTCTTTTTTCTTTGTTTTCAAATTCTCTTTTGACTCATTTTAGATTACCTCTCCCTCCTGCCCCCCACAAGATGCATTTAGTGATAGAAACCTGAAATTCACCTGTAACTAAAAAAACCCAAGATATGATACTCCTGATGGAAAAAGAAAACCAAATTTCTTTCCCATTTTTTCTCATTTTCTTCAAAGGCAATGTTTGCAAAGTAGTGTTTTGACTTATAAAACTCACTTATTCCTCTGTTAAACAGTAGAAAATGACAGAACATGAGAGCATGTGTAATAAGAGTTTAGAAGTGCCATTTATCAGATTTCAGTTTTGGTCAAGGTTGCCTTCTTTAATGTCTGAGATAGACATAAACTCAATCTCTCATAACTAAGGGGTAATAAAACACTGAGAAATGAGTTGTGAGACTGTGCAAGGGTTAATTTTTTTTTTTTTTTTTTTTTTTTTTTTTTTTTTTTTTTTTTTTTTTTTTACCAAGGATATGGATCTAATAAAAAAATCTATAATGGGAAGGGGGAAGGGAGGCAGAGAGTTCTACAGTGATTCACACCTTGATTTCATGGCTCATTCACTTCAGTATCGATAGTGTCCACACAGAAGATGCACTATTATTTCACATAATGGAGGGAGTAGCTAAAAAATTGGCATTGTTGCACACTGCAGCTACATTGACATTTTTAAAAATGTCCAAATCCAAAGGGATAAATAATTCACAGCTTTGCTGAAAGATAGTATTAAAGGGGTTTGATACATTGATAAAGAAGAATACAGCTGTAAAAGTCTGGCACATCCAAGCTTCAGGGAATTTGGACTGGCCTACTATGTTCTCACGTTGCTAGAGAACTGTCAAACGAACCCCCATAAACTTCCTTTTTTATCTTCAAATGATCCCTACGATAAAGCACAGAAAGATTGAAAAAAATCATCAAAAAATACCAAAATGCATCTGTGAAAGAAGCTTCAGAAAGGCAATGAGAGAGGGAGTTGGCTTGTAGTTTTCTAGTTACTTCTTTAAACACATTCTTAAATTGGAATGAGAATTATATCTTAGAGTTCCTTTCCCTGTGATTTGACAAATCAACAGTTTACCCATTGTAAAAATAATTACATGTTTCATTTATTTTCACTCGTTCTTTTAATAGAATAGTCTTAAAATTACAAGGACAGCTGAAAAGCTTCTTTGAGAATGCAGAAATCAGAGCATTACAGAAACATCTGTGATGCCTAATTCTGTTAATAATGAATGTAATGGCTTTATTTGTTTCACGTGGTATCCTCTGCATTCCAAACATTTGAAGATATTCACTTAAATAGACATTTGTCTTATTTTAACCTTGGAGGCCCCTTGTCCTGTCCACATTCCATCCAGCCAGAGCTGGTTTCAAAACCAATCCTCATCAGGTTGTGGACAACAGTTGCAGAATGAAAAAAGTGGTCAATTCTATACAAAACACAAGTTTTCCCCTTTAATCACTTCACTGCCTGGACTAACAGTAAGGCTAAGCCCTAACTGATTCTCCCACATGTTGATGTGGCAGAGAGGGCCTGAAAAGAGCTGTCTTATGAATACTATGAAATGCTGTGAAAACAATAAGAAACCTTGTGGTATGGGTTATATTAAAAAATGTACCAAGTTTCTTTATTTTACCGTTTTTCAGTTTTCCTCCTATAGGGAGGACTTTAACCGGTTTGGACATGTACTTTTGCCTTCTTTTTTTCCCTCCATTCCATTGGTTTTGGACTTTTAAGGGTTGTTCTCTTGCCTTATCCTACTCTCACGTTTGGGCTCCGCAGTGTTCCACTCTCCTATCTCTCTGATCTGCACATTCTCTTTCTTCTTTGGACATGCAGCTACTATCTCTGAGCCACAGAGTCATGAATCTACCCTTTTATTCCAGACCTAACTCATTTCCAATCTAAACTCTCAGTATATCTCTTTGAGCTCCTGTGGATAACTGTCAAATTAAGATCAAAATTGAAACATCTTCTTCCTGAGGTGTTTGAGGCTACTTTCTTACTCATTTACTGTGGATAATGGTACATATATTCATATTTCAAAGATGTCATCTTTAACTTGGCTTGCTCCTAGTTTTCAAATGCCAAGGATGTGGAATATGCTAAAGTTCTACTGCATAGTACCTGCCCTTCCACACCTTCACAAGACAAATTTTTTTTCCAGGTGATCATCTATGATCATCTATTCATATTTGCAACTTTCTTTTGTTAGGAATTGAATAAAGGTACACCAGTGTTTCAATGTGCACAAAACTGATATTTACAAAGATTATTTACCTTTATTTACCTCACTGAGTGAGACAGGCAATGTATCCATGACCCTGCAGCATAACCTCTCCCTCCTCTACTATGATGTGACTTCTTGAAGTTGTTCATAGCTTTTCCTTGCCCTATTTAAATATTATATGACATTCAGCTTCGAGAGTTTGAAGCCCATCTCCAGCTTATGATTATTTCCTTCCTGTGGTGAATTTTCAAACAAGAATCCTCAGGTTACACTCAGCATCCTCTTTATGCTTATTTTTTTTTAGTAAAACTCACAGAACTGCCTTATTATCTTTCAAACAATTTCTGCCAGTGTCCTTTCCCTAACAGATTAATGCTGCATTGCTGCATCTGAGCCATTAACTGCTATTTTTAACTGTGTCATTTCCTTATTGCTTTTTGCTCCCAGTCTCCTATTGACCAGATGACAAACTGGCTGTAGACCAAATTCATGCTTTGCATCTTAACAGAGAGCTCAGCAGAGGAAAATCCCATCTCATATGTCAGGCCCCGGTAGCTGTGGTAGCACAAAACTGTGAAATCCTAGTTCTAGCAGATGGCATGACCATAAATAATAATCATAAACTCTTCAAAGTTCTGAAAAACATTGTTTTCAATAGTTCTGTGATCATTTTTACAGCACTGAATGCTCTCACCAGAAACCTTATCACATTTGGCCTACACAGAATAGGGTGACATTCAGATGACCTGACATTTGACACATCCAGTGTAGTAATTTCATTCTGCAGTAATTCCCTAGACTTCTTCTAGTGAAGACAATAGATGAACAAACTCTTCTGGACACAACTCATCTCATCCTGAATAGTCATCTATGGCAGATCTGAGTCACGGCCTTATTGTGCTTATTTTCTCCTACTGTGATGGTCAGAGCTGCAGTGCAGAAACACATATAGGCAGTGTAGATGTTTAATGTTAGGAGATGTAAATCCCAGTCCTGCTATGATGCCTGGTGGCACAAGGCGGCAAAGTACTTTTCCCTGGGCATTTCAAGTTCTGTCTTTATTTAAGGTGTTCTTGGCACTAAACTTGTATCATGGGCACATATGCAGGGAAATTTTGTCTCATCAAACACAGCCAAAAGAAAAAAAACAATTATTTTCTATTCCACAAAAGAAATAGCAGCTGCTCATTTCTGATATAGAAAATACACTGATCCATTCTTTCAGCTGGCAAGAGGACAATGACAGCTTGAATCTTGGATTTTTCCTTAATCTTTATTTAGTTTTAATTTGTTTTAAAATTAATTCACCACCATCCCCTTTGCCAGGTATCTTCTACGTGACCTAAAACTATCCCTTGGACAAATGTAAAAGCAAAGAGAGCTCTTAAACAGTATCTGTATGTTCTTTTGTCTCAGGAAATGTAAATTAGGGCACTGGGTGAATAACACTGCTTGGCATTGTGTCATGAAATGTAATTGTGGAGCTATGGCAGGATCAAGATTTATGAAGCTATCAGGACTGGAGTGGGCAGGGGGCCAACTTACACCTGCAGGACTATTTTTGCTGCTTTCCAGACAAGTAACTTTGGAGTAGGGGGCACTGGTTCCTGAGGTGACATTATTTAACAGATTGGTAGGCACCCCTTTGAGATGGGTAGGAACTGTACAGATGGGAGAAGAAATGAAAATAAAAGACAAAAAATTTGCTAAGTTGAATTTATATAAAGTAAATAGAAAGTATATTTGAATAAAAATGAAGATAGTAATGGAAATAGTAAGTCATTTGGGCAACACAACAAAATCCCTAATTACACAAGAATAAGAGGGAAAGAGGAGTTATCTTAAGGAAGTTAAAGGAAACAAAGAATTTTTACACAGTGATGGATCTCAATAACAACTCATTTTTAATCCAAGGAGATAACCTAAAAATGCCTCTTTACTAGTAACTAATGTGGTGTGTTGAAAAAAAAAACAAACAAAAAACCCCAAACAAACAAAAAACCTTCATAACAAACCAAAAGAAAGCAAGCAACAAATAAATAAAAGCACGAGCATATGTGTCTCTGTCTCAGTGACTAGGTTTCTATTGATGCCCATCATATTATTCTCCCTCTTACTTATTCACAGCTCACTAACCAGATTACAAAATTACCAGCTTCAGAAGCTTCTGGGGAAAGCAAAATAATATTCACGAGAGTCAAATGCACAAAATAAAGGACTACAGAAAAAAGATTCAGCATTTCTTGTGTATGTTCTGCAGTACCTTTCTGGTTCTTTAGTGGAGCTTACATTTTTGTGGCAATAATAGTAATAATAGAAATTTGACAAGCCATTTGCCACCAAAAAACTTATGTATAGAAAGTGGGATTTTTGTAGTGAGGTAATATCTGAGAAGTCCTAATTTAATTGAATGTATTCAGTGTACAAGTCTATATATCTTCATACTACTCTGTTGATTTCCATTATTCACTATTCCCATTGAACAAAAGTGTCAGATCAAATAGAATTTTTTTCTATTTTTCACTTTATGATCATAAATTCCTATGTCACATATTAATTGAAATTGCACTCTTTTAAGTGCTAGAATCTGTGCTTCTCCTGAGCATTTTTCCTCAATTGCAGAATGCCAAACACAGATATGCACACAGTGAAAGAAACCATCAAAAGAGCCAGCAAAAATGCTGTACTTTTTCTCTACATGTATAATTATTTAAGGAACTTTTTTCAATATTGTAAATCTCTATATTAAAAAGGTTAGTTAAACAAGAGAAATTATTATTTTCTGTGTAATCCTTAACAGGGAGAAACAAGGACACTTAAACCCAAAGTGGACAAGAAACTATAGTGAGTTCTCACAATCACACAAATCTGCCTCTGCTTGTGAGCTCAAAGCTGGTGGATATGCTAGATACTCCATTTTTCAGATGCTAGCAATCAATGCCTGTCCTACCTTACCAAACACACACCTATTCATAACAGACAGCTGTCAAACACAAAAGGGCCAGCTAATAAGCCAGAACAAATTGATACAGGTAATTTTGAAGTCTGTAGCTTTCATATACTGACATATTGGTGATGCCTCATTTCTCTTTCATATTTTTAACTCCCAGTCAATCTTGGTTCAAAGCATTTTTTGTGTTTACAAATTCCTTAACTCCACCCATTCAACATCTAAGGAATCAATATATCCTTGGTTCTTTCCATCAGGGCTTGGTTGTTTCATGTTGGGGCTTTTTTGTTGCATTCAACTTAAATTCCATAAGTTAATGATAGAATTCATTAGCAAGATCTTCTATACACTTGGCCAATATAGTGCAAATTTTTATTAAAACTAAATAGAAAGACAGATAGGGCAGAAATGATCATTAAAATGTTTCTATGTGAAATAAAATTATCTATTTAACGCATTAGTTACATCCAGCTAGAAAGAGATTTCTGTTGGCATCCAGAAAACTCAATATGTCAATCTGGCATTGCATTACACATTGGAAGCTTCCACTGCATTAAAGTGTACTCTAAGAGGCTAAAAACTGGATGAAAATTATCTCATTATTTATGTTTCTAAAAAGTCAGAACATTACCACTGTACAGTACTCAGAAAGTTGCTTTTGGAAGGAAGATTATGTATTAAGCCTGGACTTCAAGTTAAATGAAAGTGAGTATACTTAAACTCTGGGCACTGGATTACTACAATACATTTTCATTGCTGCTAGCACTAACCAGACAATAGGTGTGAAGATAGCAATTAAATTGAAAAGCCTTACTACTTACCACAATACTTATATGTATTTCTGTCTTTTCCTGCTGTTGTTACCTAAATTTAAAATTAATACAAGAACATTTTATATCCAGCATTTGATAGATCCTATTATGACTCCTTCCTCCTCTTAGTGTACTTTTTAACAGTGTGTACAGCAGAAAAGGGCAAGAAATTAATCAGAATGCCAGAAGAGTTGGGTTACACAGTGTGTAGAAAGCACTTCAGCTACATTATTTGCTCAATTTCTGTAGGGAGTTGTGAAATAGAGGTCTTAAATTTAACATGTCTGGCTTACTTCCACCTGGATTCACTTCAAATCCGTTGCCTGCAGCTTGCTGAATACAGAGTGGGAAATCAGTCATTATATTAAGAACTGATGGCAAATGATTCCAATTCACATTTTTCAGCTGGTATGTTTTTTAACCTGGAGCAACACCAAATTGAAAAATTTTGCAAGCTGGGCATAAAAGCTGTGTTGTAGACTCAATATATTTCCAGTTCTGTGAAGTCCACAAGAGGATATTTCTCCAGCATTTCTCCAGTTGCTATGCTACCTACTGAAGTTACAAGGCACACTATATCTTCAGCTCTCATCCTGTTCTTTTTCTCTCTGCTACCAGTCAGTGTCAAAGCTGCTCAGCTGCTGTGATCTACAGTTTAGCACTGACCCAATTTCAATACACATAAATGTCTGATATAGACTTATGGGCTGTTTGCTGCTAAGATAAAAACACAGCTTTGAAATTAACCTGCTGCACTTTCTGATTTGAAGCATGCATTTTGGTTTGATGATATTGCAGGAGTTGCATATCTTTTCTGTTCTATATCAAAAATATGGTTGTTACTTAAATGCATTTCAATAGCTCAACAGAGACGTTACACTGCTCTATAAAACACTGACACACTTTCCTTACTTAATTTTTTGAGAAAACTCTAACAATTTCTAGAATTTACAGAAGTGAAGGAAAATTTTACTTCCTGGAGTCTTATATACTTTAGAAGCCAAATCATAGTACAGAAAGCAAATCTGTCAGACCTGAACTCTGCTACTTATGTCATCTTAACCAGGGGACCCTAGTAGCTGTGTAACACTAGATGTGTTTAAATGTGTATTGATTTTGTGGTGCTGACAACTGTAAATTTACAAGGTACAGGAGGATGTTTTAATTATATCACAAGACAGCAGGTCCAAAATAGGTTTCCAGTATATCATAATATGAACTTGATGCAGAAAAGTTTTGATACAAAATACATTTTAAAAGTCCCGAATACTGACTGATTTTTTAAATTCTTTTTAATGAATGGCATTTAACCAAGACATGAGTTGCATTCCTGTAACAACTTAGTGCATATTCTCTGTTATCCCCATAGAAGTATTTAATTTGAGCTAATATTTCACACAAAATGCAACCATGACAAATACATCTCTGGGATAGTGGCACTCAAATCAGTTTTGCTTGGAAAATGTTATGAGAGTCTTTAAATACTGTGACTAGCTGATCAGGAACTTGTTTCAGTATATTTTCTTATTTATATTTCTGTAGAAAATTTGTAGGTACAGAGAGATCTGGTTATAAGGAACTGTAAAGACATTGGTCAGTGTAACATTTTCTATCAATAGATCTCAGTATGTGAAGGGAGATCTTAGCATCCATGAGGGAAGTTGGAAGAGAAAAAGAGAGAAGAGCAAATTTCCTGGAGATCATACAGTGAGCAAGTGGCAAATTTAGGAATAGAGAGAAATGGATTGAAATGTAAGAAAATAAGAGCTCTATCATAGCTTTACAGTGAGTGGAGACCTTCTTCCTATCTCTTCCATGATGAAAGACCTTCCAAAACTAACTTGATCATGGGGTGAGAAGGGTCAGCATTCATGTCATAATTCATTCAACGGCCATTGCCTGGGATAAACTTTCATCTGTCCCAGGAACAATGAAGCCAATGTTTGTGTTTTGAGGTATCTTTTCAGTAGATTTGAGGGTCACATTTTAACAGAAGGAAAGAGAAAGATAAGGAAAACGTATAATTTCACCCTTCATTGGAAATGCCTCAAAAACTACATGGATTTCAGCACAAAATTAATTCTTTAGAATTCATGTTTATCTACATGAATTTTAAATTGAATCTGAAGTAGAAAACTGAAAGATAAAGGACCTTTTAAAATAATTTGTTACTCAGAGCAATGGCTATGTCAGTGAAACAGCATGAAGTGTTCTACATTTGTTCGAGCAGTGCTAGGGACTCAAATCAAACTGAAATACACATCAAGATGAAGGGTTTGGAAAGCTTTTGTTCAAGACCAAAACAAGAATGTTCTATTTCTAGATTTGATCCTTATGCAGCTAAAAATCCTGGAAGTCTTGTGATAAAAGTATTGGGAGAAAATCACATCTGAGATGCTTTGTTAATACAAACTACATTTGGGCTGGTGCAGCCAGGAGAGAAATAGAGGCCTCTGTCAAAATCACATAAGGAAAGGGACCATGTCATGGCAGTTAATCTAATACAGCACAAGAGCTTTCTGCAGTTTTAACCCCCTGGACCAATTCACCTAGTTCAGCCACACTAGACCGGTGTGCTGCAATGATCTTTTAAAATTGTGTTTTAAAACTGTCACCAGAGCAGGCACAAAAGGAAAGAGAATCCATCACCACAGGTGCCCCAAAATATTCTTACCTCCACAGACAGAAGATGACCTAGTCACACATTTTGGTGGAGTTTAAGAAATTGTGAGCATTACATTTTGCAAAGTGCTCTCTGCCTAGGCAGAACATCCAGAATCCAATCTTAGACACAGCTATAATTCACACTCCAATGACTTGTGATTAAAATTACATGAGAAAAGACTTTCACTCATTATAAAACATTAAAAGGAACAGATACAATAAATGTTTCTCTGAATAAGAAGCCATGATATCTCCAATTCTACATTTGGCTGAAGTAAAACATTTTTGTAATGGCAATTTTTTTTGTTGAAAACAAAAATTTAAAAATTCTATTGGAGAGCCATTTAAAACTTGTTGGGTTGCAGAAAAAGCATAATCTTCCTAAAAATGTATTTTAACTGAAACTTTGGCATGCTGATCCTAGTTGTTCTTGGATGTAAATAAGAGTTTGATCAAATAGCATACATTCAGAACATATTTGACAGAGAATATTTGCTCTTTGGGTTGCTGTTCTGAATTTTGCAGATATTTGTTTTGACATCCACACATTTGCTAGTGAATTCAGTTGGGAAGTGGAAACTTCCACAAGATGGACATACATGTGTTTGTTTTTTTAGGACAGCATCTAAAGGAAGGTGAGATTCCCTTGAGAATCTTAATTAAGCCAATTTCTTGTATTTTCTATGCTTACTTGTTTCAAGTGTTTTAGATTCATCATCTTTTTCGGATGTCTTTGAAAAGGCTAATTCCTACATAAGTTGAAAAGTCTGTTACATCCTAGATAAGACTTTTTGCTAATATAACAATATGCCTAGAAATTAAACCAAGAAATAGTGGTTTCTTTCCAATTATAGGTATTTTTTTGTCAACTATTATGAACACTATTAATTTCATTAGCTGATTCATCTGTCTTTGTATTCTAGTGCACAAACTAATTAATCAGTTTGTTCTAGATCAAAATTAAAACGAAGTAAAGGTTTTAATTTTCAGATATGTCTGTTTCTTCTGTGTGCAGATCATTTTTTTCAGAATGGCACCATTTGTAATAATCTCACTGGTAAGATTATATGTCTAACATTTGATCCATCTTTCTCCATCCAGTAGCCTAAAGAACCAAAGCTTATTGAAAAGTTTGGCTCATTCTTTTCTAGGGTTTTTTCCTAGCAGCCAAATCAAGTTTTCAACACAGCTGGTGCACTGCTTACAAAACCTTCCCTCTATTTGTGTGCACAGTTTAATGTTTGGGTTTTAGGAAGCAACACTGCATCTCCAGTTTCTACTTTATTTTATGCTTCAGTAAAGAGTCTGGTAGAACAAGAAGCCAAATTAATTTCTGAAGTAACTCCTTTTACTGCAGTTGATTTATGATATAGCAAGGCATCTCAGAAAGAACTCATAAACAAAGTTGGGGATTGACAAGTTCAGCCTTAACCACACATCACAAGAAAAATCTTAGAAAATTATGTTCTTTTGTCATATCCAGAGGTACAAACAGATGTTTTAATTCACTTTTTATGTTTGAGGATATCACCAGTACCCTGATGATCAAAAATTTGTCATCTCTATCTACTTACTTTTCTCCTTACCACAACTGATAAAAGTTTTGGTCTACTGAAATGTCTGCTTGAGGTTTTTAGATATTGCTCTCCACCTGGTAAAAAGCTACTTATGTACTGCTCAATACAAACTTTTCATTTGGTTTTGGCTTTAGCATATTTTTAGCACCTTATATTTTTCATCATACTTCATAAACAATTCATTTCCGAGAAACTACCAATGACTGGTATTCTGACTCTTGTGATCTGATATTGTAAATACAGGCAGCAAGCAGCATGCTGTGTTTTAAATTTTCAGATAAATATTTCATAGTTCACAGTAATATTTCAACTATGGAACTAATAGCAACTGGCAAACTTGGAACATGAAACTTGCTAGATGACATATCAAAAGCATATGCCTTGGCACTGCAGTTTTGAATGAGGTTTTGATTGCCTGAAGCTGTGAAAAACTTTGAAAAGCAACATATTCTGAAAGGTCATTCAGTATTTCCTCTTACTTAGGTATAAAATAATACTTAATTTACTCTTTGCCTTTCATATAATGTGATTTACACCATCATGAAGTGTATTATTTCTTTTTCAAATATACATGGAATTCACCCTGACTTTGCATTTCTTTTTTCTTTTGTTGTGTTTAGTCTGCATGGTATGAAATGTTTTAAACTGTACCATGTCCTGACTCATGAAAGCCCAAAAGTCTTTAAACCAACCATTATAATGAAAGGTCACCAAGGTAATAAGAATTTAATCCTGGTCCTCACATAAAAAAAAATAAAACAAAAACCAAACCTGCTAAATAACAAACTGATCTTCCAACAACACAGAAACCAAAATGCTGAATAATTTTATGACTTTGTTTATTCTCCTAAATATAACATTGTATTAAAGAGTGGTTATCTGTCATAAAACCTGTCAGCTGTAAACCAACAATTTTAAAGTAATGACCATCGTTATGTTTTCCTCTTTCAAAATATAGCTTCAGAATGAATGGCTGGTAACCAAGATTTGTACATGTTTCCACACAGGAACAATCAAAAGATTGAAGGGAAAGGAAAGCCCATATTATTTTTGCAAGACAATATGGGTGATTATCTTATAATTATTATCTGTACATAGAAGCTGGCTGAGTTTTTATGTAGTTTTTAAATATTGTAGGCTTACACAGTCCTGGTAGAACATAAAGAAAGTGGGTTCTTAGGTAATGCACTCTGAGTTTGCCAGAGAATGTGTGTTTTTACTTTCACCTGTTTTTCTGGCTATGGCTGCCACTGACCTCACCTCAATAGCACCTGTAGAAACCAGGGAGGTGCCTTTACTGCCTGGAGAAATTTCATCAGGAATCAATGGACCTCATTATCTCTACAAAAGGTATACCAAACCTACACTGGGGTGGTGCTCTTTCACCTTCCCTTGTTTTCAACATTTATATGTCTCCAACTATGGCAGACTTTTTGAAGAAGCATGGAATAGACCCTCACTATGCCTCAGAGATGAGAAAACAGTACATCTCTAATCTGCACAGTAGAATTTGAGTTAAAAATATATAGTTGCTTTATGGAAGAACTGAGATCAAATAGACACAAGTTTGTCTTGTTTTTTCACAACTTTTTTCTGGTTTATGGAGAAAAATTTAGAGAGGAAGAAATAAAAAGAACTGAAAACAAGAAGGATGCATATAAAAGGATTTTATTTGTAAAAATTTTATTTGCAAATTGTCTGAACTAGTCAAGCTATAGCAATCTAACAAAAATTCAATAATTCACCTAATCCTCTCTAGAACAGTTTTGGAGTTTAAATAAAATATTTAAAAATTGAGTAAGGAAATTTTAAAAATATACTAGTTTAATTTTCCAAGAGAAATGTTGAAGGATAAATGAATATAAATTAAATATTAAAAAAAAATAAATATTGAACAAATTAAATAGTGAAATGTCCATTTTTGCAGACATCTTTTCAGTTTAGAAGAAAATAATGTTCCTGAATATAGAAAACACTTTTCTGCAATACCAAAAGCTTTCCTACAAATATATTTGTAAAATAAATTGCTCATAAAATGTGTATCTCTGCTAGAGAAATCATTTCTGTGGCTGGGCAAAAGAAAACAGAATTCTGAGGATTTAAAACATGGATTTGTGTCTGGGATAAGAATGTGGTTTACGTTTATAACTTTCAGAGTCAACAGGGTAAAAAAAATTACTTACACTGAAATTCTTTAATTTATAGGATTTTGTATTTCACTCAATTTCACTCGTCTCAACAGAAATGAGATATTTTACCCATTTAAATCCATACACTAAGCAAACTCTGCTTACATAGCACAAAAGCAGGTCGAGACAAACATAACTTTTTTTCCTGCACATCCCCTCTGTATCAGCACACATAAACCAGAACCAGAAACCAGTATCTTGCTCCAGCACAGAACTGGCCAGGCCAGTCTGCCTTGCTCAGATATACACTGCCAACCTAAACTAATGAATTTTGCTGGCAGTTAATTGCTTTAGCACTGTGCTCTGGGATGTCTATGGACCCTGGCCTGTGTAACAAACTTACCTTCTAACTGTGCCCGACATAATTGATTTAAAAATAACTCAAGTGTGTTTTCACAGCCATAGTAACACCCTTGAATTAAAGGAAGGCAAAGCCCTGGTGCTGCATAAGTTTTCTCTCTCTACACACATTACAGGTAGCAATGAGACCAGCTACTCAACTTAGAAAATTAGAGAAGGTCAGAATTGTTGTTTTAACAACTATGATCAAAGCAGTGTTGAGTGAAAGCAGGGGATGTGAAGCTGATTTAGAGATAACAAGAACAGAAGCACCACCCAAGCTGTCAGTGCAGCACTGTTCACAGAAATTTGAGTCACACAAAACACAGAACGCTTGAGTCACAGGTACAGTCTGTCACCCACCATTTTAAAAATTTGCTATCATTTCTTCATCAATAAAGTTGAAAATGTTTCAATAAAGTTGAAATATACAGACTTCAGCATCTCATAATATAATATGTAGTAGCAAAATCAAAACAGAAAATACTGCAACTCAGTGGAATGTTTTCCACAAACGTATTGAAGAAATCAGGCCAAAACAACAATTTGGATGGATTTTTTTCCCACTAGAAACTGTTTCAGCAACTCCAGTTATTACAGTTGCTCTAGCTTTACCTTGTTGTAAGAAGAAACAATATCTCTTAAAAAAATGGTGTTGTTTTTAGCAAGGATACATGAGCACAAAGTGCTTGATAGTGCACAGTGTACTGAACTAGAAACTGAGTTCTTCCTGTTCTTTGCAACAGGACAAAATGATCTGTTACATCTATTATTTGTTCCTGTTAAGAGGATTGATAAAAATAAGAAAGCAATTTATTATTATGTAAACTCTCTTAGCACAATTCTTCAGAAAGAACAAAAAATACAAATTAGAGTTCAATTTTAGAATCCTCCTATAAAACAGGCTTTTTTGACCAGGTTTCTGGTGTTAAAACAATATTCAGACCATAAATAAGTAGCTATTTTACATGCAGAATGGCACCTCCAGGGGCTTTAAAAAAACAGGTCCTTGCTGACAAACCAGAAACACTTTGCTCTTCACCTCTTTTATGGAGTGCTACAATCTGAGTCCAGGCCTTTAGCTTTCCTTGATCTGCATAATCCTAAACAATTAGATCTTTAATGAAAAGGACAAATATTTCAGCTTCCTTTATTTACCATTCAAAACAAAGATTTTGAAAACCATAGTTTCAAAGGATTCATATGAATTACAGGGAAGGAATTTCTCTGAATGATGAGCCATAATGAGAAATTTGTGACTTGGGCAAAATGACAGTGCTATCAGTAGTAATATCAAATAATATTATTTATATTAATGCCTTCTGCCTAAGAGTGAAGCACACCTATAATGTACCTTTGAGAAAATCAGTATTGTATTCTGAAGCTGCAAAATGCTGGATTCAAATCCCCCACCAGCATTTTTAAGTGCTCTAGCAACACAGTAGTGGCAGATACCATAATCCTTCAATTGTTCATACACATGTATACAGCTGAAAAGCATTCTTTTCTGAAATATGATATTCCATAAATAAATAAGGATGGGGCCTAGAGTGTCAGTAGTAGCATTACTTGTATTTTAATGGATTCAACAAGACATGAGAAACTCACTGATCACCATATGGGCATAAAAATATGTATAAGAAATTAAACACACTGAAGTATGCCTTCTTGCAATGCCTTTTGTAAGGACTCAGAGTCCCAGAAACTGTGCAAGCAGGGCTGAGTTTGTCACAGGCAGTGAAAATCTAACTAATTTTGTACAAATACTTTGAGACTGCACAAGCTTCCCTGTCAAGTTTCTGCCACAAAAAAGAACCCCAAACATAGTGGTTTTATCAGTACAGAGAGAGAGCCCAGACAAAGAAAGAAAAAGTACAGTTATATCCAAATGTTGCAATAAAAATTAAATATAAAACTAGTGAAATCCTTAGCAATCCATGGATTTATAGCAGACTGGTCAACTCAGTGTGATCAAGTTTTGAGGAAACTTACAAGAAATCTTATTCAACTTCCTCTGTAAGTTTTCAAAATTAATTCTTTCTGGAAGCATTTGCTGGAAATATCCTCGTAAAGAAGAAAGGGCTGTGAATCCCTCAGATTTGCTTTACTGTAAAATATTAGTTGGACATAACCAAATGTTAATTGTTTTCCCAGAGATAATAATGGAGTTGCCATAAAGATTGTCCACACTTTTTTTTTTTTTTTTTTTTTTTGCTTTTGAAGCACTACCACCATCCCCTTACAAATTTGTGCATGCTGACTGACTCTGATCCTTTGCTTGTGGCAATTCAAGGAATTTATCTCTTTTCATAAAAACAGACATGTTAGATCATTTTGTCTTGTATATAAAACTTGTTCTTTTGTTATCACTTTTGGCCCTAAATAAGTAAATGAAGTTCCACTTATATTTCAATTATAGATGAAAGATTCTACAGCATTTTAAAGGCCTGAGCTTTTCATATATATTATTCATATAACAGACCAACAGCACAACTTTGAAATACAGAAAACAAGCTTGATCCCTGTCTTGGTTTAGAGAGACAGGTATCTGCCAGGGAAAGGTGGAGTTTTCCTTGTAATAGAGAATGTAAACCTCCCTTTCCTACAAATTATTATAATTTTGCAATTAATAATTGCAATTTTGCAATTATTTTAACAAACAAAAACCCTAGAAAAAACACCTGACAGAGTCAGGGATGTGACATGGTACTCTGTTGGTCAGGGTGTTAGAAGCAGTCCAGATGAATCCTTCTGGAGTAACAGATGCAGCTCTGTGGAGTAGAGATGATCC
>VZUI01053468.1:0-51602 GCA_013401135.1 Cettia cetti
CCCCCCCCCCCCCCCCCAAAAAAAAAAACCACACCACAAAAAACTAACAAACCCAAACCAACCACAAAAAATAAAAGCAAGAAATGTAGAGCTAAAATGAGTTTTCACAAACAGCCACACCACTCATAAATCTCAGCCATTTCTGAGCTGCTGCCAAGGACGCTGAAACAGTAGAATCAGACAAAGCACACTAAGATCTCCAGATACATGCAAAAAGGAAGACAAATGTAAACTTTTGGACTTAAAGGAACAACATATCTGGTCATACTCAAGTCATGCAGCACTCCACTTTTGTTATCATAGTACAAGGCTGATAGATGCAACTGAAAAACAAGTTGAACTCTGTTTTTGCAAGAATTGATGTAAAAGAGATTTCTTTGCCTAAATGTGGACATTCAATAGCAATTTAGATCCCTATTCTACCACACCCTAAGATGGCATAGATTTCCTGTTCAGTCTATGTCACACAGGTCTGTCCTGTGGGGATGTTTCAGATATCATTGACTATTAAATATGTCACCAGTCACTTTTATTTTGGTGCCTAAACTTCACTAATATTATTTCTTTTCAGCTTCTGTAATATGCAGATTGCAAAAAACTAGTCACAGCTTTAAGAAACAAGGTCTAGGAACATCAGGCATACTGCAGTGTGAAACTGGATTTTGAAAGCTTTCATCAGATCTAAGGAGATTTTCTCTAATTCTGGGAACAGTAAGAAATATGAAATGTGTTCATATGCTAATCTGCATACATGTGAAGGGAAGGAGGAATTTTTCTCTTCTGAAATCTTTGGAATAATATAGCCCAGATTTGCACCCCCAAATTTGCACCAGCCCCAGCTGAGCAAAGCAATTTCCAAATCAATCTACCTGTGCCTGTACAATTTAGAATGCCTTGAAAATGGGCTCTGAAACGAAAAGCTCTTCTGAACCCTGATGACGGAGTCATTATGTTTCTGCCAAATGACAGAAACCAAACAAATGCTCATCAATCCAGCTGGAATTCCAGAGGTAATGCCACTGTATGATAACAAACCTACCACCATTTTAATACATCACCTGGTAGGACATTTAGCACTCTTTGGAATGAATTAATCACACAGAGAAGGTAATTTTCTCTGTCTCAAGAGTTATTCCAAGAAATCTGTGTTTGGGAAATGAGATATTCAACAAACCTCTGAAAAACAAACCTACCGTTCATATTTTAAAAGCAATGTTCTGACTACTTGGAAGTTATTATATTAAAAGGTTATTAATGCACGTCTCTGTAATTCAGGAACCCTATCTAACAATGCCAATCTCACCACTTACTACAGACCTAATTATCATAACATCACTGCATCTAACATTTTAATGTATTTATTCTGTCCATACGGATGAGTAAATGTTTGCATTTTTATGTGTTGGAACATGTTTAAAAAGTAACCCTAAGAGGATATGCAGAGTACCTGACTTTAGACAACTATACAATGTAAGCTTGGCCATCACAAAGGAGAGAAACAGAAGACTCCAGATGTCAGCTAAAAAACACGGGGTTTTAGTGCTGACAACCATCCCAGAACAAATTTTTGTTTTCTCTGTATCCACAGAAACCCTTAGTAGAACTGTCTTCTGACTTAAACATCTCTGCTTGCTGTTAAAAAATAGACAATGCAATTAATTTGCTAAGTGATTTTCTCAAAATCTAATGGAATTGGTGGCTTAGAAAGAAATGCAAACTCTGAGTCCAGAATAAGTACTCTAACAACCAGGCTGTCCTTCTTTGTGTAATAAAGGTTTCTTGTTTCTAAAAATAAAAAAAGGTAAAATGCATTAATACTTTGCCACTTCAAACAATAAATCAGCTTTAAATCTGGTCCAAAAGGCTTTTCTCCTTTGAGCTGAAGAAAAAAGTACCTTTTCCTTTGATTTTTGTTTATTGAAGCTGTGCTCTGGAGTTGTTGAGTGCCTACTAGAATTAAAAAATGGGTTTTTTTCTAATAGTCATAATTTTACCATGACAAATAGAACAATTTCATAACACTAAATTTAAGAAACCATCTAGTGTGCTTTTGTGTATTTATGGAGATACTCCACAATATATGAATAATAACATAGAAGATAATTTCAGACAATCATGTTACACATAGTGACCTTATAAATTCTGCTTACAGTTAAAAAGTCTTACAAAATTTCCCTTGGGGTTGGGGGGGGGCGGCAGGGGGATAATGCAAAAAATGTTGGCTACTGAACAAATTCATAAATAATTTGCACCTGACTTCAAAGAAATTTAACATTTTGGTGTATTTGAAGTATTTGGGAATAAGGCATACAAGCTGAGATCGTATCTAAAATTAGGAAAATTACTACAGCCACTCAGTCCTTTCAAATTCAACCTTCAGTGTTCCCTACTTCCATAAATTTAACCCAACTCACTATACTTGTCTCAGAATTATGAGAAAGCAGGGGGATTTTTTTCTTTTTCTTCTTTTTTTTTTACACTACTTGAATTTACTTTATAAGACAGTGACAGTGAAGTTTTCAGACTTCAAATCCACTTGAGCTTTTCATCCTGTCCATCAAGAAGAACTGCTGGACTACATCTCCCTTCTATAATGTCCAGGTCTTTATACATCCACACTAGACATAAACTGGGTATACTTTGTTATGACAGGATTTCTGTGCTACTGGATCACTGAAGATGACATATCCATCCCACGGATGGACTAAGCACACAGGCACAGTTCTGTTAAATTTGCCACAGCACACAACAAAGAATCTGTAGAGTAGCTTTATGGGTTTTGTGTTCTCATTATGGGTTGTGGGAGGACAGACAGTAACTAATCTGGCAAAAAGCCCACTGGTAAAAGTTCAAACCATTAAAAGTCTCTTAAATAATTGTAACTAACAAAGAGATTTTGAGGATTCTTCTTCCTGCAGTAGCTCTTCAAGGCCTCAAGCCCATTTTAGCATTTTATCAAGCCCTGGCCACAGAGCCGAAACCACCTATTAATCATATTAAAGCCAGGATGTATCACTGAGGGTGATACATGAAACTTACTGATATACTGGACTTTGTGCATGTCCCTTGACCAAATTCCAATTAACAGTCCCAGCCTGCATGGTTTTATTTGGAGAAGGTATTTTGCAGTGTAGCTGGAGGTAGCCCATTGAACATTGCGTTTGATCCAAATGTAATTGCAGTTCAGCAATGGGTGAAGGGAGTTAATTCTTGCATGAGCTGAATTTTGCTTCATTGCAACTTGGATTCAGGCAAAAGCCATATGAATTTCCATGGGGACTAAGAAAGATATATTTTAATATCTTTTATCATCACAGCCCTTTCAGAACATTTCTCCTTTTGTTTATTTGGAGAGAAAAATCTACCATCAAGTGATTTGTTAAAATATTAAAACCCCAGTTTGGCTGGCTCTCAAGCAAGAACGTAGGCTTCTATTATAACATATTGGGAGCTTTTAAACCAAAGCAATTCATAATAAATTTATTCAAATTGACACATTTCTGCTTATAATGTCTTCATTATTTCTTCAGAGTTATGAAACATGAATTGTATCACTGTAACCACAACACTATTCAAGGAAATCTAATTTTCTGTGAAGTCTGTTTGAACAGTCATCATGTAGCTCAAGGCATACATTCAATTATTTTCTTCTACTGTTCCTTATATTGGTGTTATTCCAAAGGCTATAGTAATATTATAACCTCATTACATCTAATTCTAAAAAATATTCTTACTTGGCAGGTTCTAAAAATATATAGCAACATAAAAAATTAAAAACAATTCCATCATTAAATTCTATTAGGCATGCATTGAAGAGAAGTGCATTTTGGATTATTTTGTATATTTCAAATACTTTCTCTTTAAGCAGTACATATGTTTTATCATCATAGCCAGCAAGCTAGCATATATTTTATTCAATTCAGATAAAAACTGAATTAAATTAACATGGCATAGAATTCCTGAATCATGATAACCATCATTAAAATGATCAACATAAACCAAAAAAGAACTTTTTAAAGCAAAATAAAAAGGTTCTCCATAAGTATCTTTTCTCTCTTATACTTCATTTATTAAATTCTTTTAACAAGAGCGAAGTGAATTATAATTAAAAGAAAAAGCCCACAAAAAACAAACAAATGAAAAAAACCTCTGACAGCCTCTTTTATAGTTCCTTAGGATGGAAAGATTTTTTTTTTTTCTCTCACTTTGCTGTCAGAAATGAAAGCTCAAGCTGCAATTATTAAAGGTCTGAATTTGCATTTTTCAGCAATCCAGGGAAATGAGAGCAGGTATTCTTATCATCATTATCATTATAAAGTTCTTTGTCTGTGGATATTTTAACAAAGTTGCTGGTCAGCTATTTGTAAGACGCCTTGCCAGTCATCAGATAATCTTATAGTAGATTAAAAAGAACAGCAAATTAAAATTATAGCTTTGTGAACTCATAGCTGTTAAATCCTCTATAAACTAAAGTAACTGGATATGGTGCCTAGTGCTAGAAGTTAACAAAAAACTTCTGAAACTAAAAATATATTAATAGATTTGTTGGGAGGATTTTGTCTCCTAACACAGTCCTCTTTCCCTGTAGTCTTTTTTGTTAAGACAGCTGGACTGGACAACCTCACAGAACCAAAATTCCCTTCAGCCAAGACCTCTCCAGTTTACTGAATTTGGAATAGGGATTTAAGGATGAATATTAAAGTCAAAATGACCCTTGATAAGACCTTGCTGGCCTGAACTACCAGCAAGAAGGATTGAGAGAACTGTCTTCAAGATCCCTTCTGGAATCGTGGAAGGCAGTGTTTTCTCTGCCACAAGTCAGACCAATTTAGATGGCTCTTTGAGTAACTGAGCTGATAGAGTAAGAGGCAAACTCAGCTTTATTCTATGAATGAAACTTTACAGACCTGCTATGGAACCTGTCCAAAACCAGCTCAAGCAGACATCCCCGGAAACAGTGTGTCAGTGTTATCTGCTGAAAGGTATCAGGAAAAGTGGAAGCCAAGAAGTTTACTGTTCCTAGGGAGGTTTGAAGCATGGATATTTTATTTCCATTTTCTCTTACAAAGCACTTTTATCTGTATTATTTTTTTGTTATGATCAGATATCTGTGTATCTCTAGTTTCCATGTGGAGTCAGTACTGTGGAAGACTTCAGTGGAGGGCTGCCACTGACAGCTTTTTCCAGCCTTCACCCCAACAGTGTTCAGTGTGCTACGATGTGCAACAGGGGAGATGAAGTGAGGCCGTAGGTCTGCATAGCTGTGTGATGCTTTGGAAGTGAGGCAAAACTGTATTCCTCTGCACAGGCAATCAACACCACGTGTGCTTCCTGGTCCTGCACAAGGTGGGAGAACAGCTGAAAGAGAGTGTCTGGAGTAGGCTCCCTCACCATCTCTGTCTACAGAGATGGCATGCTCACTCTTCAAAAGCTCTTGGTACACCTTGCTGCAAGGGAGCCATGGATGGGCTGGAAGGGGCTCCCAAACACGAGAGGTGATGTGGTGTTAATCAGGCATTGTGGAAAACGCTTCTGAGACTGCTGTGTAGACTTGGGCAAGATACTCTGACCTGGAAAGGTCTTCTCAACTGCTTGGCAGCAGTCAAATAGGGCAGGTGAGGTATTGCCATTGTTCCCAGAGTTCAGGGGATTAATGCATTTCCACTGTCTGGTGGCTGTATAAATAAGGGAACAGAAACAATTTAACAGCTACTGCACTTTGTTTTCATACTAGGATTCCATTTTTCAGGGAGCAATAGTGAAAATATATCAAATTGTTGACCCATTGCAAGTGGGCTTCAACATAAATTAATTGTTGTGTAAAAAAATGAATTTTATGTTTACACTGCAATTTGCCCCTGAAATGCAAGCTCAATTAGAGTTTAAATGATTTACTAAAGACATTTTAAACATAATGTCCAAACAATGCTACATAAATTAAACATGATGTAATTGAGTGTAACACTAAGTGGCTCATCACTGTTGATTCATGTGGAAATCACTGAAAATCTACTGATCATTATGCATTCATTCAGTATTAATGCAGATACCATATGCGCTTCTATAGGGATTCTAGTGTTACTCAGCATTCATTAAGTTTTAATGTACTATTAAAAAGGCATCAAAAGACCCATCTAAAAAACACTGCCACAAAGGTAGTTCATTTAAAGCAACATAAAGCAGCATGTTTCACTTAAACATTGCAATACAAAGTAAGGTAACAATGAATCAGCAGAAACAGTTCAGGAAAAAAATAGTGTTTGATTGCAAGCTAGACTAGAGTGTTTGAACTAGAGACAATACATTCACCCTGTTCCAGATTTCTGGACAGCTACTTGTATTTGTAGACAAAAGTACTTACCATTAGTTAAGTTGAAATTAATGAACAAGTATATATCATATCCTTAAGGTTTTAAATTCTTCTGTTCACTGGCCAGAGAACTGAAAAGATCAACTGTGAATGGGGTGACCACATCTGTGAATAAATAGGACTTCACAAGATTCTATTCAGCTTGATATTTAGTGCTTTAGAAGCAGCACACACAAACTTTGATCTTGTACAGAATAGGTGTATCCTGTAGGTAACTCGCTATAGCAAATAGCAAAAGGAGACAGATAAAAAGTAAATGCATCTAAGATAAAAAAAATCCTCTTCCCAAGATATTGACAGAAATAAAGCATAGGCATGCTCAAAGCTACATATTTGTTTTGGCAAACATTGATGATATATAACTGATAAAATGGCAAAAGTGTACAAGCCTCAAATGCCTATGGCACAACTCCTGATGTTATGTAAGGATATGAGTGGCACAGAGAGTATGAATGGGGATTGATGAGTTAATGTCTCTTTCAGGAAAAGCTTTGGGGATAATTAAATTAGGCTAGCAAGCAGAAGTTCACAACAAACAAAAAACAATTTTTCTGACAGTGTATCATTAAGTCACAGAACTCCATATCACACAGGAATGTGTCACTGTTCAAAGTTTATGGGAGTTGAAAAAATAAGTTGCCAAGCTCTTGAACAAGACCATTTAAGACTATTAAATAAATAAATCATCTTCACTTTGGCATTCTCAGAGCTAAAAATAGTTGAAGGTTTAGCATACTTGAGGGTATTACTTTGTGTATTTTATAATCTTATGTTTTTCCCTAAGCATATACTTTTGATCATTGTCAAAAGTCAGATAACTGGCTAAATAAACCTTCAGTTTGACCCAGTATAACTATTCTTCCTTTATGCTCTAAATCTAGAGCAGACTATTGCTTGAAGATACAATGATTAATCACTTGCATTCATATAGCAATTTTTGTGTTGAAAAATGGTTATGTCATCCTAATCAGTTTTCTTTTTTTTTTTTAACTAAAGCAACTCCATTCCTTTAATCTCTCTTGACATGGTTTCTAAAGGTCTTGTTTTACTCTCTCACCCAAATTGCCTTCTACTGTTAGATAAGCAATCTAAAGAGTCAGATTTCAATCTAAAATTCTGCTGCTTTTAATGTCTTTATTTTTTACTTGGAGATTTGTTTGATTCCTGCTTATGTTGTTTTTCCCACTCATGATCAGGGAACTCACATTTCACATCACCTCCAAGTTGTTTTTTAAGTAAAGTAATAGTTACTCAAGACAACACCTACTTCCTTTTCCTGGCAATATGGTCTAGCAGACCCTTTTTTATACCTTCTCAGCCTTTTATCTTGTCTTTTTTATACCTTCTCAGCCTTTTATCTTGTCTTTTATTTCTATTGAACTTCTAAGCACACCTGACAGTCTAGTTTTTTTTTCTTCAGAAATTTTCTTTCAAAGGACACAACAGCAGAGAGTTTGAATAAAATGAAAAAAAAAATAAACTCACCATTTACAGGTATAACCTTGCAGCCCATGTCCCCCAGACCTCCTTCTCTCAGGGTTCCTTTTCCTGAGGGGAAAAACCCCTAGGTGAACTTGATACTGAGAGCTTGTGCCTGTCTCATGGTGGTTTCTGTTAAAGCTCTTAAAGCAGCTGACAGTAGAGCTCAGGTGGAGGTTACACAGATGTGTAAGAGATGGTCAAAACATGCTTAAAGAGCTGGGGCCACCAGCAGCTCAGCTGCCTTCTGACCATTCAAGAACCACCCTGGCACCAGTCCTGCTTTTGAGAAGGGTTAATGCTAATCCTTCACTGTGAGCCACTTACCTGTGCAGCTGCCTGGGTGCCCAGCTTGCTCCCAATTTAAGTCCTCTGCAATTTAAAAAGGAAGTTTTCTGCAATCCATTTCTTCAACCTTTGCTTCACCTCGTTTCACTTAGGTGCTGAAGTTTAGAATTGCAGCAGCTTGGTGTTCATAGCGTAGGAATTTCCTTTTTGGTACATGCACTTTGAAACTGCAGGTGGCCAAATACACTTCAGTTAGCAGAATGCAAGTGTTTAATTAGCTTTTAGGAATTGAAGCAATGGAATAGTGTCTGCTGATCAGACCAATCATGCTGTTTAACCAAAGGTGACCAATTGCAGCTCCTTCTGCATTCCATCTCCTCATTTAATTCAAGTATTTAATTTAGAAAACTGCAATCAGCTCAACTATTTGAAATATTTTTATTGCATTGTTGATAAATCAGATCTATATAAAGCCTTAAGCAAATGTGAAAATTCATTTTTTCTTGCTCTGCCACTTTGTATTAAGTGTGACTGTAGCCTGTTAGATTGTAGTCTTCTTACTTGCTCAGGGGAAGACACATGGGGGAAGAAAACAAAAAAGAGACATTAACAAACAGGCAGACGGACACGTAGCTATGGGGAAATTACGAAATTCTGAGTCAAGCTGTGGTTTATTAAATATTTTTGAACTAGAAAGATTGTAACCATTAGTAAGTACTCTAGTGGTTAATGTACACCAGCACTAGTACACTGAGTACATGAACAGCCGCTGTTGGCCAGATTTTTTTTTAACATCTATTACAGGTTCGTGGACTTAACTCTGGGTCAGCCCTGAGCTGATTGTCTGCTTCAATTCCTTTATACTCCTTTGGGTGTTCACCACCACATACAAAAGCCTAGTCTTTAATATTCACATTCCTTAAACTATTCTTGTGAACTGAAGATTTCCTTGGATGTCCGGTATTTTAGCGTGTTCTTGTTGCTCTGGCTGGGCCAACATCAAATATAACAGGCAAAGCAAAGTCTGCCCTTCTTAGTACTGAGCACAACTGGTAAAATAGATGAAGAGGCTAAAGAAAATTTTTTCCATTAGTCTGGAAGACTGGGAATCTCTGAAGAATGCATTCTAGTATTGTCTTAACAATGACAGCTCACATGTCATGCTTATTTGTATTAACAGTGACCCAACTCACAGTAAAAAGTGTACCAGGTGTTCTGAGAGTATTGAAATGACTAAAGGTAAACTTAAGAATAAGCTTTCTACCCTACTCCTAAAACTTCTATTATAAAAGCATTGTTTGGGAATGCCCAGACAGTCATGGAAAACTAACACTTTAGAAATCACCAAGCAGATATGTGGAAACAGAAGACAGTTGTTCTTCACCCAGAACAGCTGCTACCAACAAAACAGCTACTAAAAATACGCTCATTGTACAATCACAAACTGGTAACAAGCAAACATCACTGGCATTTGTGTATAATGACACTGCTATGTCATGGGCACAACACTGTTCTTAAAGTTTGGGACGTTCACAGAGGAATTAGCAACTTACATTCCAATTAAACTCTTAGGGATTCTTTTTGGCACTAGAGTTCTATTTCAGTTGGGAATGATAAGCCCTTGTTATTTCCACGTCCATACAGCACAATCATTCTGAAATAAAACTAATAATACTACTATAAAGTTGAATTTCCTAAAATTATTAGTGTCCTTTATGGACACATTTCTTTTTTCCTTTTCCCAATGCTACTTTCTTTCATCACTATATTAGCAAGTGTGGGACATGTTATTCAAGAAAAGCATCCAGATCAAAACAGCAAAATTCCTTTTATCCCTGCCTCATCCCTTCTCCTTCCCATTATTTCTTTCTCTTAACTGTCTTGAATAATTTAGTCCATTAACAGTTTTGGTGGTCTTTTCATGGTGATGGAGGGATGTGAGGAGTGTTCATCTCCTCTTTCACTTAAACACTAGCTGTTGTACTGTTAGTGAATGTGAGGTTTAATACAGCTAAAAATGAGAAAACTATACAACTCTTCCCAATATGCTCCTTGAAGACATAAACCCACCAAAAAAGTAAATAGCTTGTGTTAATAAGTAGGAACAGATGACAAAAAGTAATGCAACTTTATGTACAGCATACTGCAATAGACTCTTGACAAGAGTTTTAGTTTCCATACCACAAAGCTCTTTCAAGGAGGACAAAATGAAATGAAGTATTTAAGTTTTTAACAACCATAGTTTCCCATACTTGCAAATTTCATGTCATTTTAATAAGGACGCCTTCCCCCTCACAAAGCTATCTAATCAGAATTTTAAAGAAAAAACATCCATCTTAGCTGTGATTTTCAATTGGGTTGTATAAAATAATCCCCCATAGAAGGCATGCTTTTCAAACAGAAGCTGCAGAATATTTTATTGAGATTGTTACAGCTTTGCTTTATCACCAAAATAGACTTCATAAGCAATCTGTCTACAACAAGTGATATTTCAGCTACACCATCAGCAGCCAAGCACTAACAGAACACCACAGCTCCAGAATCTCAGGCCATTCAAAGCATCAACAGTTTTGGGCCTGTGATTGCAACAGCTCCAGCCTAAACACACATTTTGACTTCAGCCTCAGTCAGTTAACACAGACAGACAAATTAAGAACGTTCCCTTCTGTAAAGAGCTCTATTTGTCTGGCTACCAACCCACCTGCTTAGTCATTTACATTTAGTCTTTTATCTTGCTGTAGTTGTCCAACACCTCATAGGATGCAGTCTGGCCAAGCACTCAAGGATGTAAACCTACTACAAAGTACACCCTCTTTTCTCTTTAACAGAAGTACTGCAAACCTTTTGGCAACTTAAAACAGGCTTCTAAGCAGCTCCAGCTGAAAATGTTTGCTTTGGCTGGTAACAGCTACCTGTAATAAACAAAGATAAAAGTATTAGGTGCTGTCATGTGTGGTACCATGCCTCCTGGTACCTATCCACATAACTTTCATGTCTTCTTAGAGATCATCATGTTGTATGTTAAAATTACAAGTAGCTGGGAAAACTAGGGCACTGATTACTGAATGTACGTCCCAAAAATGGAGACACTGAGTTGTCTAACATCTTGCAGCTGCAAAGTATGAGAGCTCTTACCTTGGTGTTACAATCTTTAGTCCTAAGAATATTTCCAAAAATTATCTGGTGATGCTGTCCCAGAAAAACTGTCCCCTTCTCCAGGTACATTTGTAGTCTTATTCTTCCACAGAATAAATTTTAAAATATGTTTTCTATAATTGCTAACAATTATTTTTACTACCTAACTCTCTTTGCTTTGCCAGCCCACCTTACCTTGAAAGCCCTGGAGTCTGAACTGTGCACTGTGCTATGAGGATACCTGCTGCTTCTTCACAGAACTGGCACCAGTAGGTCATAATGCACCTTCACTGGGGCTTGCTGTTTTGTCTGGACAATTCATTTACTTCAGTATCCTGACTTTCATTCCCAAATATTTTGACTGTCATGCAAAAGCAAGGAAATTATAAGAGATACGGCATAACTAGTTGCCTCTTGTTGGAAGACATCTGTGACACCTTGTTCAAACTGTAAGTATTCTTGAGCTCAAAAAATAGTCTGTTTACCCTGCATATAAGGTATCCACAACAAAAATTAAACGCTGTCTTGCTTGGACTTGCAGTTACTAGAAAATTTACTTGTTACTTGAGCAGAAATGTTTTTACGGTTGAATAATGAATAAACACATGAAGTTCATCAACAAGAGTTTCTCTAGTAGACTTTATTAGAAGAGTGTAAGAAAAAAAAGAATCTGTAGAAATACAATAGCAAGATTTAAAAATGTCTTACATACACATGTTGGAAGAAGAGGGAAAGTTTTGCTAAACAAAACTGCCGGCTAGAAACAAAAAGTCTCATTGAAGAGTTTCACAGCAAGTGTAGACATTTCAGTTAGTTATCAAGTAAGTTCTGTAATACAAAGAAGAAACCCTAAAATTCAAGCAAGGTGGTTTTAATCTCTGTTACATAAGATATTTGCCTTCAGGAGTTCGCATGAAAAAGCAGTTTATTTTAATATATGGGACTAAGAAACATACAGTAGTACAGTTTTGCAGTCAAAACTAAAGAAAAGAATGAAGTATGGTTATTTGAACTTTCCCCAAAACAAGAAATCTGACTTGGTTGATTTTTTTGAAAAAGTGAAACATCATATATATTGTATTAGCACAGATGGAGGTTAAAATAATTTTATGAAATAACTTTGGTCACGTTGGCAGAGAATACAAACATCTGATAAAAAACCTGTAACCCCCACACACCCAAAGTATAAGGAAGAGACTTTTCACAATGCAACCCCTTCTCTGGCAGTTACATAATGAGCACAGACTAGAATCCAGGGAGCAAGTTACTATTTTCAAGTCTGTCCCTCAAGACACAGTGAAATCTAGAATGTAATCCCCAGTTAGAAACTAGAAAAGCCCCTATATCTTCTATTTCACTATTTTCAAGTGAAGGCTGAGACTTTCTTTTGCAGTCAGACACTGCAACAGATCTTTTGAACTACCACGTGAGCTTCCCCCATACTTGGAATGAACTCTTGATTGGAGGCAAGAACAAGGAGGAGATAGAATTGGTAATACACATTGACAAGGGACTAAGATACAGGAGAGAACAGCAATGAAAAAATGTTCATCAGATCTCTTTATGAATTTTTATTTCCTAAAACATTCCTTAAAGGGTTTCAGCATTAAGTTAACATCGTAACTTGTAATCAGTAATTGACTTGATACTAGGAAAGTAATTAGACCTCTTTGAGATTATTGCACAAAAACCTGGCAGCAAACAATTCGAAAATGCACATAAAGATCAGTTTCTGAAACTGAGTTACATAGTGTTTCTAAAGTACAAAATATATATATGGTTAAAGAATAGAAACTAAATACAATTGCTTAATTTTAAATCAAGTCCAGCACGAAAGTATTTTAATATGGCAAATACCCCAGGACTTACTGCATGCATCCATTATGTAGCTATTTCATCATGAATGTGATCATATTTTCACCCCCTCCCCAAAATGTATAATCTTGACAAGAAATTCAAAATAGATAAAATATAATGTGAAACATTTTCTTTTAATATATATTCCCATTTTGGCATTTAATGCCTAATCTATAAATAGATGCTCTCTGACACAAGCATGATTTGTGTTTTTGTGCTGTTTTAAGATTAAAATATTTTATATAAGTAAGTCCAAAGCAGTTCATTTTTTAGTTATACACCTAGTGAAAAAAAATTCTATTTCATTAAGTATCAAAAGTGGAATTTGCTTTTTAGTAGTGACTATATGTTGTTGACTACTCAAAGATATAATTAGGTCACAAAAAGTATTGCTTATCTGAGTGCTTGGTAGATAATATCTGGAGATATTTAAAGAATAGTTGAGAAACATCATGTAGTGCTACTGTTAAGAAAAGGTTTTGCGTAGTACAAAAGTGTCCAATAATTTACGTCCTGAATTTCTGTGTGTGTGCTACCAGGAAAAATAATTACAGAAGAATAAAAAAAAAATCAAAATACATATCCCAATCACTCACTGCTAAAGGAATAAAAACATCTTATTTTTTTAGACAGTAACAAAGTATTGCATTGAATTAAGATTTCTACTAATTACAATTTTAATTTAATAAAGGAAAATGGAGGCAGCATGTGGTAGATTAAAGTTCATACAATCTGTTAAAGTAATACACAATCAAAAATTAATTATTTGATCTAAAACTTTTAGGTCACTTCCAATCTAATTTCAGCATAGTGCTACAATATTGTTCAGTCTTGAAGGCTAAAATCAAGAAATTTCAATTCTCATTCTGTCATAAGCAAAGCTCACCTACACCTCATCCTAAAACTTTTTAGCAGCATAGTCAGCTTTATAAAGAGAACAAGGCAAAATATTACTATAATTTACATATTCTAATAATCTTTTCAAGGCATCAAAAGACCCAGCTTGAAATTGTTATAACCGTTGACAAAAATATATTAACATTTACTTGCATTTACACTTTCAAAAATTTGTAGTTAGTATTAAGTTGGCCTATGAAGCAGTAGTAAAGTGCAAAATATTTGGTATAATATCTAGGGATTAGCCTTAGCTTCTGTGGAATACAAAGGATTAAGCCTGGCTCTTCCATTGACAGCTATGGTGTTTGATGGAGGACCAACCTGGAGGCAGGGTGGGGGGAAAAAAGAGAGAAAAAAAAAAATTAACAAAATGTTAAACTAAATATCCAGATTTTTATTGCTCTAATATATTACATAGTGTTACTTCATTTAGTGTTTTTCTCATTGCAATGGAAGACCTCCTATATGAGTTCTTAACTAAGCATTTATTCTACAGAAGTGGAAACAGAAGACATTACTTAAAAACATTTTATCCTGACTAAAATTGCATGTATAACTATTCAGAAGACAATTTTTAGCCGTTTTCCACATCTGATTACAAAGAAGTACTGGAAAAAAATCACAATACCAAACATTTTAATTAAATATTGAATAGACTTGATTTCCTACTAAATCTTCTAACACTTCTTTATACCATGTTAATGTTTCATTTATCAGAAGAAATCATAACTTTTTAGCACAGATAGCCAAAGCCTGATTCTAAATGGTACTGCATAACCCAACAGCTCCAATTGGAGTTAATGGGAGCTGTAGATGTTCCACAGCCATGAGGACCATAGACCACAGCACACAGTTTACTAAACACAATGAAAACATTCTCAAGAGAAAAATTGTTAAAAAGAAACCTCACTTGACCCATTTTAGGGTAGTAATTACTGAGGGCCCTATTGAACAGGAAAGACCAGCAACACAAAAGGCCTCAGATCTCACAACATATTAAGTAAAACAGAGGGTGAAAAAAATTAAAGAACTTGGCAAGTGGTGCCAGGATTTTATTTTTCAAATGACTGTCAAAGCTGCAAGAAGAGAGAGTTTAGAGGTAAAAAGAGAAGCAAGCACCTGATGGACATCTCTCTCTCATTTTTCAAATGGATCAGATTATTACTCCTTTTCCTGACCTGCAGCACGATACTGGAAGCGATAAGGTGTACGCATTCTACAAGCCCTCTCAATTCTCAAAAGCACCTTTGAGTGCAAATAACTAACTTACAAATAACTGATACAAAATGCTTCATTTCCCTGTCCTACCACTGCCTGTTCTCCATGTTAAACATAAAATGAGACCATGTTTTTATTAAATTTGCTACAGGCCAAAAAAACCTCTTTCTGCTGTCAGACATACATACCTGTACCACAGCATATGCACTCTGAGAGTGAAAAGAATAGCATGTACAATTCTATGCTTGGTAAAACTTCAGTGAGTTCTTCACTGCATTTTGTTTGTGTTCCAGGGTTTTTTTAAACCTGGTTCAGATTTCTGTGCTGCACACTGCTCTTTATGGTTACAGCTTCTTCATGATTATAATTTCGTCTCAAAAAGTACAGCCCTTTCATCACCTCAGTCTCAATATATAATTTACTGACAAAGAACATCTCCCACCCACAGAAGAGAAAGGGAGAGAAAAACCAATTCCAGTATTGATCTCTCTCCCCTTCGCCATGCCATTCTTGTACCTAGACTGATAAACACTATATGAGTCAACTCTACACTAAGACCATTTCTATTAAAAAAATTAATAAATAAATGAAGTGCCATGTTATTCAGAACATAATTATAGAAGAAAAAATTCTAAAAAATATATGCAAATAAAATCCAAACAGTATTTCTGAGAGAACAGATTTTACCTCTAATGGATTCTGAACAATGCAGCATTTTCTTAAATTTATCCTGTTTTTAATATGATTACTGACATGTAGTTAGAAACAATTCTACATTGTATTATATGCCATTTTTACTGACTAGAGATCAAACCCTACTTGAACATGCTTGCAACTTTTCCAGAAAAGTCTTCCTATTCACTCTAGAGAGGATGAGAGATTTACAAGCCTCAGAGAGGCAGCTGCACTACTACACTGAAACAAAAACCTATGAAATGGAACGTTCCACTATCTGACCATTCACTGCAAGATTTTGACCCGAGGAAATCAAAGACTTCCATAAAACAAACAAACAAAAATGTCCCTTGTATCCTCCTACCACAGATCATTAGTTTCTTTCAAACAGAAAAGGGAAGTAAAACAAAAAACTACTAATTTCTTTTACTTCTGCAGTGAAAAATTATCCCTCAAAACAGGATGCAAAATATTAATGTGAGGTCAAGAAAACTTTGTGAGATTATGATTGTCTGGTTGCAAATTTAAAACAGTACATATTTTAGAAATGTAGACTGTAGAAATATAGAAATGTAGACCCAGTGAGAGATATGTAGGTTAATTTTAGGAGAGAAAGCTTGCAACCAGAGGGGGTAGGGGAAGATGTCCCTTTCAGGACTGTTGACAAAACACCGAGAAATAGCTTAAGTTATGATGACTAACTGATAAAGTCTAACAAATAGGAAAATAGTCTTCAGAACTGTGTGCTATCTGCCTGCAAAAGGTTGCAACCACTTCAGGTCTAGAACAAAGCTGCTCAGCAGGTTTTGAAAACCATACCCTTTCAAACCATGTAAATACAAACAAGTCAGATTTTATGGATGAGATACTTCACTGACAACCTGGAAATTTCTATTTCATTTTGATTACATTTGTACTGTTTGAAAATACAGACATTTGAAACTGTGGGTTTATTCCACAAAATTGACCCCCCTTCCCCACCACCCTTCCCCATTTGTTAAGAGACATCGTGGCAGCAGTTTGTGCCAAAACTAACTGCTTTTAGAATCAGGCATCAGTATGGTAATTTTGCAGGAAGTACCACAAGTTCCTTGTTTTGGATGCAATGATGAAAACTCACCCTTTTCAATTTGGCAGCAGCTTCTCCAGAGCGAATTGCAGCCAGCAAGCTCTGGTGGATCTGTTCGGGGTCAGCGCGCGGGAGCGTCATCGCGGTTTGTCTCTTAGTGACAGGGCGTGGGTGGTCAGGGGAAGCACCTGACTGCGCCTGACTCTTCTGCTCACTATGCACATGGCTGCCTTTCTATAAAGGGAGGAAGTGCAAGGAAAAGAAGCCAAAAACTTTTTATCTGAATTAGTTATAAATGGAAATCTGAATCAACCTGGCACAAGGTTGCATAGCGAACTGCTGCCATTCTAGTGTTTGCTTGGTTCAAGATCTCTGAGAGCAGCCACATTTCCAGCATAGCGAATAGTTTCTCTCTCAAGTAATTGTGCCAGCAAAACTTTTTATCTCCATTCAAGTGTGCTTGTGGCATGACCACTTGAAGCCAAATCGATCATGCCACTCAGAATTAAATTTAAGAAACCAACAAACTGAACTATAAAGAACAAATCATAAGCCCTCCAAACATAAAGGTAAGTATTACACAGGATAGACGTATTACTATTTAATTTACAGTTCTTTAAAGTAGGGGATACTAATTATGGCAGGAAATAATTACTTCCAATCATCTGAATGATGTTGCTCTCATTTTTAGCATTCCCTGTATTCCTGCACATCATTATAATGCTGTGCTACTGGTGGACACCACTGGGTGTTTTCCGTGCACAAATACAGCGCTTTCTAACCAGGGAGTGATTCAGAAACAAGCCTTTACAGCAGCTGCACTTTATGGCACCGGATCCAAAGTCAATTAGTATTAGAAAAAAAGTTTACCTTATCCATTAGACTATCTTGTGACCCTGCTGTGACGGTCTGTAAGGAAGGACTTTTCACTTCAGGCATGGAGGCAGCTGAGGAGAATCCAGCTGCCAAGGGGACAGAGGAGAGTTCCACTGGGAATTCCTCTCTCGGTGCCTGGCTAGTGATCGCACGCGTCTTATTGAATGATTGTGACCTTTTGACGGCAGATGAGACAGCAAGAGCAAAAGGGGATGGTCTTGAACTGGAGTATGGCTTTGGAACTGCAAAAGTTCTGAGAGTTCTTAGATTCAATGGTGCTGGAGGACAGGAGGGAAAAATTAAAGGCTTATTGCTTTTAACAGGAGAAGTGGAAGAGTCAGTGTTTTTTCCATCATCAACTTTTTCTTGATCTGCAGGAGGAGAGGCAATACTTGTTTTTCGTAAAGAAGTCAAATCAGGTGATGAGATTTTTTTACCCATCTCTGTATTCTTAACTTCATTTTGAATTGAATTAGGAGCACAAACTGTGCTTCTGGCAACTGCAGATGTCACATAGTGACCTGAAGCTCTTCGCTGCATCTGCAGATAAAAAGAACTAGGCTTTATTGTAGGACTTAATGGACCTAATGCATTTGACTTGTCCTGAGTCTCAGAAGAAGCATTTGTGTTTTCCAAGTTTAGCATCAGTGGGACACGCTGCTTGAAAGACTCTCTTTCCATCTGGTTGCTCTCAGTAGTAATCTCAGCTCCAGAGGTCACAGTATGTTCAGAAACGCTGTTCACTCTCTGCAGCAGACCATTTGCTGCTGCAGCTTCATTTCGTGAACCAACTTGTAAAGGACCCACACTTTTTGACAGATGAGGAGTTTCAGTTTGCACTATGAATTCTTTGGAGTCTTCCAAAGTAGATACCTCCTGATCCTTATGATCTGACAGAACTTCTGATTCCCAGCTCTTCATCATTTCTAAGAATTTTGGAGGCACTATCTTATAAGTAGTCATCCCTATTTTTGGTATGTAATCCCTTGTAATTTCATTAGCAGGTTTGGGTTTAGGTTTGGTGTCCTGTCTATAAAAAGGGTGACCTTTTACAGGAGAGTCATCTGGAGTTTCAGCAGTTGTTTCTGGTGAAGCAAAATCACTGCCATTTACACAGATGTGACTCTGGTCTTCTATTGGAATTACTTTTTTATGACTAACTTCTTGTGTCTCAAGATTTTGTTCTGTTGAAGTATCTTCACTCTCTTGATGCATTCCATGCATCACTTGAACAAGGGAGTTGTTCTTATCTCTGTTGTGTTGAGGGAGCATTTCTCTAAATGTGAATGATTCAACACCCTGAGGAACAGTAATTTCGTTCTGCACAGTCCTTCCCAAATTGCCATCCAAAGTCTGGATTCCAACATCCTGAGTTTTTACTGTGTCCAAGCCAGTTGGATTTGTTTTGTCATCTTGCTTTTCTGAAATCAGTTGAGGATAATTCCTATGACTTAGAGAGATGTCATTTTTACATGCCTGGCAGTTTGATAGTCTGTCAACTTCAAGCTTGTTATTTTCTCTAAAATCTACTGTTTTAATTTCAGCTGTCTGAAGTTCTTTCCCTTCTTCTGTTGTTGGAATGAGTTTTCTATCACTGTGATCTTTAAGTTAAAGAAAGATTCCAGAATTAATGCAAATGACAAAAAGATTCAATCTTCCTCATTACATCATGAAGCTCTGCATCCAATGTATTTAATAACAATTACTAACTTCTCACTTATGCTAGTATTTTCCCTAAGCCTTTTAAAGGCTATTTAAAGATATTAATATATTTGACTAATATTGCCAAATAATTGTATTCTAACTCAGGTATTTTTCCTTAATAAACAGATTACAGATGCCATGTATCAACTTAAGAGGAAAAAATATTCTATTTAAAAAGTGCTAATGAATTTCAGTTCATTATACAGGCATCAGTGACTCAAGAGCTCAAGGACTACTCAGTATTGAGTTAGATGCAGTTTTTGTTTAGTTCCACACATTTGTGGCTCCTGATCTTCAGTTTTAATGTTACCAATTTTGTCAACTACACCTTATGTATTTGTAAAAGGAAACAACTGAAAAACATATGGACAAGAGTAATTTGCCAAACCTGTTTTTCCTACCCTTTAGCTGGTCTGATAATTCAGTTTTCTACCCCTGGACTAAGCATGTGATCATCTCCCAAACACATGAATATTTTAGTCAAATTGTTTTAAACACGATACTGGGAAAAATTAAATTCTTTAGGAATACTCATATGGAGTGGTATTTTGTTGGAGGGGAAAACCCCTCATTTCATGAACGCTATAAAATGGCAGTTAAAATTTATATCACATATACACAGGACTTGTGTTGTTATGATTTAGTAACAGAGGTGTACTGAGTATAAAAGACTATAGAAGGCCTAATATATAAATCTGAAAATCAGTGTCACAAAAGAGTAAAATAAATCAGTCAGGTCACTAAATCCACAGAGAAATTTATGACCCATTAGATGCACAGGATGTCGTCATTTTGCTTCAGATCAGTGTGTCACTTTATTTTGTGCTTAAAAGTATTTGCATTTTCATGCAGAAAACTCACCCTAATTTTATAAGCAAAGGAAACTGATGGTTTCTTCTTCCCCAGTGGGATGTGGCATCCATGTCAACCCACGTGGCAGGATTACCTTTGTGTCCAGCCTTCCCCCTCCTCAGCACTGTCCCACCCACACCATCCTATAACAGCACAATGCAGCTTTGACTACTGCTAAAACAGTAGTCAAAGCTGCATTGCCACCTCATCTCAAAGAAAATGCACTAGAGCTAGAGCAAGCATAAAGAAAATAATCTAATGATAACAATTCAAGAGTTGACTATATAGCCATTTCTTCAAAGGAATAGAGAAGTTCAAGCTTCAAGTATTAACAAGTGGAAACTACTCACCATCAGTTTTATTTTGATCTAAAATTTTAAGCTTCCTGTCTGTTTGAAATCCAGCATCCTCACTGCTTATTTTAGTCTGTAGTCCTCTGCAAAGCACAACAGTACATTAAATATGCTGGTATCATTCATTTCAGTAAACACAAGGAGTGATGCAAGAGAACTGGCAATATTCTCTAAACACAGATGGACAAAACAGAACCGCTCTGCCAAACGCTGGAATACTCAACCGAATTGATTTAAAAAAAAAAAAAAAAAAAAAGAGGAAATGCTGCCATGATATTTTACCAAAGTGACATGCAGCTCCACTTGCTTCTGTGTAAGCAGATGATCAGTCTTTCCTTCTCTTCTCCCCCTCCTTTTGTTTACATGTGCAGTTTGAACAAGCCACTTTCCAATAGCAACTCCATTCCAATGAAGATTTTTCACTCATATAAAGTGTTCTGACACCCCCCCCCAATCTAAAATGTGTCCCTGACTGACCCACCATGCTGCATGAGTCACTGGCTGTGCATGAACACATGAACTGAGCAGACTTGTCAATGTAGTCCCTTTCAAGAAATACCTTGAGAACAGCAAAGAAACACAACATGTTACTTGCATACTAAACATCTTGGAAATGCATACAATATCTATTTCCCTCATTTCATGATGGACAAGAGAACTGCAAAAATGCTGAATAAACAACTCATCTTTTTGGGGGTGGGCAGGACATATTAAGTCCTTGGCTTCAAAGCATAAATTAAAAAGGTAAAAATATTTAAAATTTCTTAATAAAAAGTTATTAAAACTTCAAACCTTGTTCAATATATTTTTATAATATGCAGTTAGAAATACTGGCATTATGAAGACTCCAAATTATTTGCTGCATCAAGTGCATTAGTTGTCAGCACCAGTGCCTTGAGCTGACATATCTGCTTTGAATTATTTTAACTGATCCATTTCTTAAAAGCCATCCATGCTCCCGCTGCCTGTATAGTCACAAACATACTGTAAGTGTCTCATAAACCACTAAACAGGAGCTTATGCTCTCAAAATCATTGTTGGAAGGAAGTTAAAGCTCAGTCCTGCACTCTGTATCCTTGCTCAGCTCTGTTCCTTTCAACAGAGCTGGGTGACTGAACTAAAACTATTAACAACAGGCTGAACTAGATTTTTAATATGAATTTTTTAAAAAGTCAAATTAAAACCCACCAAACCCAAAAGCCACAAAACACCATGGAGTATCATTATAGAAATTAATGATTTTGACTGGAATATTTTGCATATATCCCTGGTTTGATTAAATAAACCACTTCTCAAATTAACTAGATGTTATATATAAGATCAAAATTATCTAAAGTTTTCCAGAAATACAGTGTTGAGAAACCCTACTCCTCATTTTGGGATCCCCAATATATTTCAGGAAGCAATTTCCAAACTCTAAAGCCAGAGTGCAGTACCTTCTAGCTGATTGTCACCAGGGCTGTAAGACATGAAAGATTACTAGCAATTCATAGGGAGGAAAGCAAAGAAACATCTCCTGGACAGTTAGGCAAACTGGCCCAATAACACAGGCCTGATAAATTGTAAATTCAAGACAATTCATTAGATCCCCAAAGAGGAAAAACACCCAAGCAACTGGGACAGTATTCACCAGGACAGAGTATCAAAGATTTTTGCAAAGCCACATTTGGCCTTGGACTAACAAAAATGTCCCTTCAATACAAGCTAAACCTCTCCTTACTACCTTGAAAGTTGTTGGCTACTAGGGCAGTCACACGTTTTGGCTCCAGTACAATAATCGAAATAGTTCTTTCAATTTAATTTGGGAACAGTGGCCAGCTTAGTTGCCCCAGGGAACAGAGAAATAGTGAATTACATTAACACAATGGGACTTCTCTGGACAATCAACATTTATTTCAAGCAGGCACTAACTCATGTTGGAAACCTGCTGAGTCAGGCAGTTTAACAAACATGCTGAAGGGCAAAGGTACAGCATCACCAGAAGGGAAAAAGAACGGTTAAGGAAACTAATGTGTTTATTCTTTAAAAAAGCTGAATTAACTTGTTTTCCTGAGAGCAAATGGATTGAGACAGGTCAAGACCACATATAAGGAAAAGAAAAACTAAAAATTAAAGCAAAAACAAATATGCAAGCAATAAGAATCACGCCCAAAAAAACAGAAACGGCTGATCTATCCATTATCCCCCATCTGCAAGAATCAATTTGTATATTTTTATTTAACTAATCAATCCAATTTTTTTTTCCTTTTTTTTTTTCAGCATGCTGCTCTAGTAAATACACTGGGCATTTTAGAGCTGGGTTCAGCTTTTCTGGGTTCCAGCTGTTTGAGTAGTAAGGAAAGGGAAGATTAAACAGAATAGACTGCAGAACACTTCACTGTCACTTTTGTTGAAAAGCTTCATGAATTACTGTGCACAGAAGAGTGCTACAATGAAAGCTAAGCATATTAAAGCTCATTCCTCTCACAATTCTCTATTCTGTGCTTCACAATGAAACAGCACTCTGCATTTTATTTGCCTCCCCCATTGTCCCCCCAATGCTCCTTTCTTTGTCACAAAACGTACTTACTTGCCATCTGTGCTCATATTTTCTTGTTTTTCTTCCTTTAAGCTTTGCAAGTTGTCTATGGGAACACTGCCAGGAACAGGAGCTGATAAAGCAGGATCGTTTTTGTCGTTTTCCAGTGGTACCTCAGCAGAGCTGAAGGCTGCAGTAACCTCTCCCATCTCAGGAGAGGCATTGGTACTTCCACTGTCCTCTCCCTGTTGCACACCTATCTCTTCCCTTTCATCAATTTCTTCCAGGTTGTATTCTGAGCTCCTTATATCTACACTCACAAAAGAAAGGAAAAGAAAGTAAAAATATTCCCAAACCAACCCACAGCTTTCAATGCAGGCTGTAGTTAAAAGGGACTGTTCAAGGCAGCCTAAATAGTTTGAAGAAGGAAAACTGACTTTTTTCATAATTCAGGTAAATTAAAAAAAAATAATTTAAAAAAGAGATCCATTCAGACTTCACAGAATTCTCTGGTTCTTTTCAATTCTCTCTTTTGACATAAGAATATGCTGATCACCATGCTACTGTCCATCTGGCTCTGTCTCTGTACCTACTGTAAAACATTTGCCATATTTAACCCAAGCACTGAATTAAGACTATTAAATGTATTTTTATCTCATAACCCCAAGTTTCATGGAGGTGGACAGTTGCATTTACCCAGACCTCTTGTACTTCCATTAGCTCTCCAGTGACTTTTAAAATACACAGTTCCTCTATACCAGAGTAGGAATGTTCAAGAACTACATAGTAACCCAATGTCAATTTGCCCATGGTTTGAACAAGTTTCATCACCACTATCAAAAATTTCCCATAACCATCTTAAGTGCACTGAAGTGTCTTGTGCAGTGCTCCATGTTGCAGTAGAAAAATAAAGTTCATAATAAAGTGCTAATCCATAAAAATACTGAAATTTGCAGCCAGAGTATAGTTAAACTAAAGGGTTGAGTTGCTGGATAAATCAGTGTACTTGAAGTTGAACTAATAAAAACACTTGACCAGGGTACTCCCATCATCTTTGAGTGCACCTGTTAGAAACAAGCCTTTCACTTGGACAGTTAGGTTTCAGTCTAAGCAGTATCAGTAAATTTCCAAGTGTAAACCCAAGTCAACAAAGAAAACAAAAAGGAATACTGAAAAGTCACAGATCCCAGAGTACAAAAAAAAAAAAAAGACCGACTTTTTTAGCAGCTGGTATCCTACAATGCTTCCAGTACCTCTCGAGAGATACAGTGTTATAGAAAAGCAGTAAGAGGATGTATGTATTGGAGAAAGGCTCAGTACAGAACAGAAACTTTGATGTTTACAATAGGGTCATTACTTAAGAGTTTGGTAATACCTAAGATACTCTTTCAGAGTTACAGAAAAACTACAAAACCCAAACATTTTACTATTTAATTCTTGGTTTTATATTGCAATCCTGTAATAGTGTTTTGCAGTTACACATTAAGCAATGTGATCAACACATGCCATAGTCCTGAATGCAGAGGCAGTTTATATCCCTGAGGAAAGAAAGGCAAGACTGCAAAGTGCTGCAGGTGAGCTCCTTCTATGTGCTTTCAGCACAGGTACATACAAATATGTCACACTGGTATTACAGGGACTCCTACAGGTTTGCTAATCATAAGGGCCTTCTCTACCAAGATGGCAGTATCCTTTCATGTGTGACAAGTTAAATATATATGTCAAAATGAACAAACAAAGCATAACAGAATGTGAGCAAACATTAAACCAGCTACGATTATCCCACAGCCCATAACTGGCTCTCTAGACCATTGCCTCCTTCATTGGTGAGACCTATTATGCTATAAGCCTGAGCCATCACCAGCTACAGGAACAAAGACTGAGATTTTCAGTCTAAATACTCTATGGAAACCTGAATTATACAACAAAGAATAGTTAGAACTTCTGACAAGAGAAATGGAAGCATCCTGGAGCTGCTCTGGCTTTGTGCCCAGGCACTGCTGTCATTTTTCTGCTGCTTTCCTCTGGAGAGGAGTGTAACAAAGGCTGAGTTGTATTTATCCTCCTGGGATGGAAACTTAGCCTTGGGTTGATAGGAGACATTCCTGATGTCCCTGCTATGTCCCTGTCTGTTCTTTGTGCGATTGAAACACTTCCAAGCATTGGGGTGGACTACCCTGACCTACAAATGGGTAATACCAAACAAAACCAGCAATGCTCTACCTCATTTGTCAGCATAAGATCAGCCTTGCTTGCTAGTGGATTTTCATCTGTTACTGATGTCTGTCTCATTCCAGACCTGAGCAGCAGAATAAAATCTGAATACATTTGAACAGAAACAACATTTAACAACCATCCTTCACTTATGTCAAGCAGGTAACTCCCTAGGGGAGCAGTTCAGATTCTGATTTGCTTCCAAACCCTCATTCTATAGCTTTTACATGCAACACATTGCTAGGAAGAACTTACAGCAATACCGGCTATATACTGTTGCCTTATTGCTTATACGCCCGATCTGTAGTTCCATATGTAATATAAATTGCATATAGTTTATTCTTTTAGAACATTAGTCACTGAGTTTTAACTAGCCTGTAACCAATATGGTTGGAGTTACAGTGTGTCTCTGTGAAGGTAGATATATAGGGAAGGTAGATATATAGGTAAGTACACCCCCCCCCCATATATATATATATATATGCATACACACACACACACACCTGATGACTGACGTACCAACTGCAAGTCTCCTTTGAGCAGTAATACCCTTTGCCCAGCAGACAGAACAGGCTGGTGCTACTCTGTAAGCCCACCAGAGCTGGAAAGCCTGACAACATGATGCAAATCTGCTCTTGACTCTACAGCCACTAACAAGGGACTTAAGTAATACTGTAACCAACAGGATTATATCAAGGGATTTGTTTGATGGAAAGTTTTCTAAAAATCTCTAATTTCAAAATTTGTTTTGAATACTGTTTTACTGTCTTCCCTAGAAAAAGAAAGACTAAGCATTAATTAAACTTCGGGACGGTGAACAAAAATCATAATTGATAAAGAGAATTGTTGTTTATAATCCCAAATGTTCACATTACTTCTCTGTCAATGCTTATTCTAAGAGATGTGTGTCTTCAAACTACTTTTGTCAAGGTACATAGTGTTTTTACACCATGGGAAAACTGTCCTTTCACAAGAGAAATGTTGCCTATTCTATACCATATAATTCCACTTAATGTGGAGTATGTGTCCAAGAAGTGCATAGCTAACAGACACCAAATTGAACATTTGCAGTGGCTCACTTTAGGGCAAAAGTTAACACTGTATTTGCAGCTTAGGTTTTTTTGCTTATTTGCTAAAGTAGCACTGCACAACAGAACCACTCTGGAATGCCAGTCACAGCTGAAAAAATCCTCACAATGCTTCCCAGATGCCTGACAATCAAACCAGTATTAATCCAAATGGAAGAAACTCCTGTGTTTTTTGTAAAGTTAAAAGTATGTCCAACTTTGCAATTGAAGTGATACTGAACTATTTTATCCACTTAAAACAATACCCAAACATGGATAATTTTCAGACTAGTAATAGGACAGGTGTACTGCATCTGATTTAGCTGCAGGTTAATATTGGTTCTCACAGCATGAGAGGGTTTTGCTAAAAGGACCCTTTATACACAAGCCTCACAACAGTTTCAGAGATGCCACCAGAGAGCAGCAGTATCCCATGAGAAAAAAAAAAAAAGAGGCAATGAAGCTGTGCTATGTGACTTATATGCACATTTTAAAAAACTGCACTACATTAAGTCTTCAGCAAAGATCACTGCATGAAGACATGAAGAAAACTAGAGACTGAAGATTGTCACTAACTGCAGAGGTAAATCCAAGGGCTCAACACAGACTGCCCTAAGCCCAGTAAAGATGATTACCTTCTTCTATTTCTTTCCATTACAGCTTAAATTAAAATATTTAATTACAGAACTCAAATGCCTCAAGCAGAACTTTTTAAATCTATGGAAAAATAAACAAGCCATTTCTTTGAAGTTCAGGGTTGTTTATCTACACAGCACTTGGACATTACAGTGATGGGAATGGCAAAATTTCTAGCACAGATCAACAACCTTAAGATAGAACAAGAAAACAAAAACCACTTGATTTAATATCACAGTATGATAAACTTGCTCATCTTAGACCCACTGCATCTAGAATGTAAATAGACAGTTTTCTACACAGAAAATTCAGTAATAATAAACAAACCACTCACTAAGAATTATTCTCTTTCATCTGCTACAACAGCTATGACAAGGAAAGGTTACAACTTCATTAGATCTTCAACCCCAGACTCCACAATATAGGTTCATACTCCCATTGATTATGCTACGTATTGTTTCTATTAATGTCTTTTCCAATAATTTACATAAATTGCCCTAAACACAAACCAAGCAACCAAGCCCAAGTTTACTGATTACTGATTTTTTATTTTTCCCCCTTTGCCAGAGACCTAGCATCCTAGCAGATGACTTTTTCAGCTCTTGTGGTATATTTTTGTTTTACCACTCCTAACAATTTAACTGGCAGCCAGAATAAAACAGCTGGAAAACTACTAAAAAATTCCTGTCAACTAGCACAGCAACTGAGTGTTTAGCCTCATATAATGACAGTAGCAATCCACAGGCTTAGCATTTACATGCTTCATTCTTATTAAATGCATAGAAGAGTTATTCTTTCAGACTGCACTGGCACTGATTATTCTATAAGCTTTTGCAAATTTTAGAAGACTTCTAGATAGCCGAACCCTACAGTCTGGTGCTTACAAACAACAGTATTTCACAGTACAAACTGCATGAATTTAAAAGAGCATTATGTTCAGCAGCTAAAAAATTGTATTTTAAACAGCTATACTTTCATATATCACTTTTTTCCCCGTAACACCCAACAAATAATTTAATGTATAAATAAGTATTTATGCATTCAGTTTAGATTTACAACTTATGCTTTCAAAGGCTGTTCAGATGCCAACCAAAAGCCAGGCACAGATTTGCTCCTGCCCCTATGTTATGCAGGTCAAGGGCAGCACAAGGCAGGATTCTAAAAACAACACTGGGCTTTAGCTTTTGAAAAGCTTGTTATGAGGTACAAAAAAAAAAAAAACAAAAAAAAAAAAACCAAAAAAAACCCCAAAAAAAAACCCCACAGAAATTCTGGATAGTTCTTCTCTGTAACTTGTGAGAAAGGAGAGAAAACAGGAATAATGGTTAGTTTATTAAATGTAAAGCACAGATACCAGTACAAAAAATATATTGCATTTGTTTCTGTAGATAACAAAGGTAAAATATCCTTGTTTTAGAAAGCCGTATTTTTACTTCCAAGGAAAAGTTAATTGATCTGAAGCATCAAAATTAGTTCTATAGTTATGACACATCTATAGTATAGTAATTTATTGCTATGAATTATGATAACTTGCTATGAAGTACATTTTATCAGAACTTTTGTAGAAAGAACCAACCTGTTTCAGGCTGCACTTCAGTGGCTCTTCCTTCTGTTTTAGTGGAGGCTGATTCTGTTGATTCTGTTACTGCAAAAGTGAAGCAACAACCTTTACCACCTCTCAGTTTCGGCACCAACAAAAGTTCTAGATAAAATGTTAGATTGTGGAACTACAGACTAGTGATTTCTTCAAGAAACTCCTCTGAAGCAACTAGTGCTCATTGTCACACTTTCCAGATATTTTAATCTCAACTCGTTTTGAACCAGAAAGCTGAATTTTTGATGAAATGGAAGAATTACAAAAAAACAAGTGGACTTTCTCTAAGATTCTGCTAGTCAGTCCATTTGCTATTATACTCTCTCTGACCCAGAGAAGCTAATTTTTTCTCCCCAGCCCAAGCAGTCCCCTTGAGTAACATAAACACAATTCTATACTTAACCTAACTATAATTAATTTGGTATTGTCTGGGGATTTTTTTTTTTATCTGCACACTCTAAATACGTCTCTTTCTCACACTTGTGGGAAAACAACAAGATTGGTGAGAAGGATTGTAAACACACTCAAGTGATTTACAGTTTGGGTGCAAAACCCCAAATATATGATAATAATTGCTGTTTAATCTTGTGTGTTTGACAAGTAGAACACCTGTGTTCAGATAATATAGGCCTGTGATAGCCTTTCAAGGCACCTTACGGGACATGCTGGAGGTTCCTGCCCTGCTGTGGGAAAGATCAAAGCACCGTGGTAAATACACCTGTGTGAATCCCTGACACAGAGGGAAGGGAGCAGGTTTGGCAGTCGTCTGGCATGGCCCAAGCTCTGCAGTGCCCGTGTTCCCACCTGGGTGCCTCTGCCCAGGTGCTGCTTCCAGGCTTCCCCGCTTGGTGAGGTAACAAAAAGAAATGTATTCTTTGCATCTGCAGTTTTGTGGTTGCTCTCTTGAGGTTCTTATCTCATAAGGTGGTGTTGCTTTAATGTTTAGCCAGCTATACGTTCTGTTGCCTTCCAATTAAACAGCATAAAAAGATTACCAGGCTCATTACTGCTTTCACTTTGATCTTCTGGCGCTCTAGAGGGTGGCAAGGGTGCCTTGCGCTTCATCCTGCGCAGAGAGGAGTTCACGGAAGCAGTGTCAGTGAGCGGCAGGGAACCCTTCCGCACTAATCCCAGAGGGGCCTGGGGAGGGAGACAGGGCAGGGAGATTATTAGCAACCAGGGAAAAACAGCAAAATAGCTCCCGTAATTATTCTCCAGAAGTATTTATAATATACATTTGGAAAAGGGAGAACGTATTGTGTTTTTCATCTTAATTCCTCCAAGGAGTTGTTTTTAAAAAAAAAAAAAATTTTCTCGAGTGATTGAATATATTCACAGAGGTGCAGCATAGAGCAATAAAAGAAAACCAGTTGTTACATATAGTGTAGAAGAGAATTTAAATTCTTTTATGCCCAAAGGCTATTCTACAAACCCCAAAAAAATCTTTTCTGAAAGTAGCTAAAATCATTGCAGAAAGAAGTTTCAACTACACTCCACCAAAATGACATAACACAGTACTTCCTTCTCCATTCTTCCAACAGCAGTCCTAATTGGCCTGTATACATAATTATTATAAATTTCTTTCCCTCCTTGAAATACCTGAACTTTCATAAAAATTTTTGGAATGTGTGATTTCAAAACTTATCAAGTACAATGGTCTCATAATATTTAACGAAGTTAAATTTAGTAAGTTGCAAAAAAATAGTTATAATACCTGCTGATGTTACAGCATAGTAATGTCCTTACTATTGTAGCAAAAGTAAAAAATCTTAATTCACAAATAATCAAAACTATTTAAAAAACGGACAAAAGATATCTGCTGAAGACCTCATATTTTGATATAGGAGTCCAATTGCATTTTAAGCTGTTTTAGAAACAAACTCTCTGTCTCAGAATGATAACGGTTGTAAACTTGCCTACCATTCTTAACTACAGTTTGCCTTATGCTGAAGAAAATTATATACACATCTACTAAATGGACAATCTTCAGGATCCCAGCAATAAAGGAATGCATTTTGGAACTGGACACAGCTGCCTGTTTCTGTAGTAATTTGATGCCTGTCACTTGTCTACTCAACAGTATAATAAAATCCTGCAGTGACATTCATTTCTGTCTAGAAGGATCCACACAGCAGTTGGGTGTGGGGTCATCTCCAGAGAACTCTGTGTGCTTCAGTTAACCAGCCCACTTCACAAAGCACAATATCAAGGAACAGAGAAGGCCTAAAGACAGCTACATATTCTTGTTTCACTGACAATCCTTTCAAAAACATCAGACAATAGAATTGTTGACTGTGTCAATTTCCATGAAAAATAATGCTTATCATTTAGAAAGCTACCACTGAACAAATATCCAAAAATTCCACAGTAAGTGGGGTATTAAAGTCCCAAAGCTAGAGCATTTGGTCATACACAATCAAATCTACAAAGAAAATTACAACAGAAAAGATAGTGGCACAAGGTGTCTGTCAGGCAGTGCTTGGCAGCTCCCATGAGATTGAAGCACAATACCTGAATGAATGAGCAGGGCTTTGAAAGAAAAACTATCCTCTGAGCCACCCTGGGCACCCTCAGCCATCTGCTTTGTCCCGCCCTGATATCAGGTACAACAGATCCACAGATACTGCTCTATAAGGAGCACCACTGCCCAAAAATGTACACACAATTCTACCCATCATTCTAATGCCAAAGCAAGCAACTCAAACCTTTTACAGCAAAGCAAGAGTCACAGTTTAAGAGGGAAAACACAAAGCACAAGGTGAAATGTTCTTTTAAGAACACCAGAGGATAGGAACACAGCACTCCTAATTAAAAATACTTGCATGCTTGAGTAGGTTTTAAACAAGTCAGTTTCTAGATTAAAATGTCACACAACAAAACACACTTTACACTTTTATAATTTCTTATTCACAGGTGCAAAATAGTTCTTTAAAAGTAAAAATAATTAATAGTATTCAGCCTTTGAATTTACTCAGGAGGGGATATCAAATACAATATTATTTCCCCAAATGAGGCTTTTATTGTTGCTGAAGTATTTCCTCCTTGCAGCTGGGCAGCTGTGTTTGTCTCCTCTCTGGCAGCTGTGCTCAGGCTGCAGCCCCTCGGCTCTGCACAAAGCCACATTTCCCCTCCCAAGGTCTGCACCTCCTGTGCCTCACACAGGCTCCCCCAGCGACTCGGCTGGCACCCGGCTCTGCGCACGCTCGCTCGGCTGAACAGATGTCACCAGAGTTCCCTTCTGCACACAACAAGTGTGTGTGTAGGGGGGGAATAATGTTCTCAGCATAAGAGCACAAATGCTACTAGAAGCATTTTTTATAAGCCTTTCTACTGCCCTTTGCATCCAAAGAAACAAACAATTTGCAAAGAGAGATTTCAAGAAAGTACTAAATGTTCCAGTAAAGGTTCAAGTGTTGAACAGATTTTCTCAGGAATTATTCAACATATGAATATTAAGAGCTTTCAAATCCCAACAAAGGCTTAATGTTAAAATAGTGCTTTAAACAGATGGAAAAAAAAATAATGTTATTAAGACATATCTGACAAAGCTTTGGAATATACATCTGGGTGTTCATGTGTCATACCAACTGCCTATGATAACCAGTGCTATATCAGTAACATTTAAATTAAAATTCTTGTTAGGATCACTGAAGTAATTAACTGTGTTTATGCAGAAACACCAGTGAACTCTGTCATAACTTCTATAACATATGCAGGAGTTCTACTTTTAACACCAGACACCCTCCTCATCCTGCAACAAGCAAGGGTGGATATGAAAACTTTTTAGTCTCAAATATGGCACCAAATCCCACCCAAAGCAAACACTAGTAGATGCCAGTGCTTCCCAAGTTCCAGCCTCTGTAAGCAGTGGCAGACATATTGCCTTGCCCTTCTTATAATTTCAAAAAAGCAAATAAAGGTAATTAAGGCACAGTAATTTTGAAGCTGCAACAAAAAACAAAAAGCATTTGGGAAAGAATATAAGTGGTAGTGAAGCATTTCAGTGTGCTGGAAACCCTACCTCACACCAAGGATCACTAGACAGAGATTTTCATATCACATCCTACTTCTTTTGCTCCATACATATCTATGTTTAACAGAGATACATAGGTGACTGTATCATGTAGGGATAGCAAAGCACATTGCTACTCATATTGCTAATATTTCTTTCTTCCCTTTGTGTATGCAGAAAAACATATGTCCAAGGAGTAACAGCAAAAAATATGTGTTTGCTCCTACAATAATGCATGCACTCAATTTTTATTACATGGCTTAAGTTTCCCAAAATACTTAAACTTATCCTAAGTACTACAAAGGAAGTAATATACCTCTGATCCATTGGAAAGAAAAGACATACAGAATATATTTGGAGAAATTCAGCTGGTGATATTGTGTCCAAACAACCTAGGATTTATCTTGCTGGTACAGAAGCAAATACAACAAAGGAATAAAGTTATGAATTGGATATACTGGAAAGTGGATGCATGCAACATTCACCACCAGTTCTGAAACATCTCAGAATAATATCAGATTATCTTCATGCAAACTTCAGGTAGTCCTGAGCACTCTTTTCTCCCTGGTATCCCTGTCTCTACCCAAAACTTCCTTGCTGTCCATAGTGCTCAATGCATTATTCCCCACTTCTCCTTTGAAGAGCTGACCATCAAGTCGCAGGTAAGCAAGCCTCTGGTGCAATTTCTTCAGCATGGAACTCACCCATCACAGAAATCCTAAGCTGTCCTGTGACAATGGCTAAAAAAATCCTTTTCAGAATTACTTTATGGTTTAGTTGCTTCCCACCCTTCCCCCATTCTCCCATCTTGTTACTTCCTTTCTTTTTTAAGAAAAGCCTGGAGATTAAGATTTTGTTAGGAGCTAGGGTTGTGTTAAGTAACAGCAATTTGTATTTCCTCAGTTGAAAAGTTCTATCTATTATTTTAAACTGTAAAAGTCTTCACTTAATTGTTCGTACCCAAGAATAGTTTATGCATGCTCCTTTCAATAACTAAACAGGGTAAGGAGAGAAACATTAATGGGGTAAAATGCAGATGTATCAGTCTAGCTTTTATTTAAAAAGCAGTAGAAAGAAAATCAGCCATGATATTTTGGGCATATCAAATGCTTTTCTTTTAAAGAAGTGTTATTACTAGAAAATTGCAACCACTTTTATGAAAACTGAAGATACACACACTAAATGATACAACAACACTTTGCAAAAACCCTTGAGAGTCCTCTCTACTTGCAAGTGTATTTAAACTTGCTAGTTCTAAACATACTTCTGACAAGAGTCATCTTGCCCAGAACTAGAACTGACAAATAAGCAAGGGATTTCAATATTAAGAGACTAACATGCTCATTTTCCACCTGATTGAACACAGAAATTTGCTGGACAAACATGAACCATTTAAGCTTACTAAGCATCTTCAAGGTCTCATGTAGAAAAATAAGCAAATCAAGCTACATAATAACTTGCAAAAGGTACCCTGACATCCACTGTACTATCTTCTCCTCTAAAAATAGGACCACATCCCTAAAAACTAATTCCCTAATCACCTGGAAATGAAGGCAGAAAAAATCCAACCCTCATATCAGAATGTAACTACTCACATAAAGAAAGAAGTTTCTTTAATGGAAAAGTAGTGGAGAAGTTGTAGAAAGTAAAAAATAAAACCCTTTTTCATACTGTGAGAAACAGGACTACAATATGTTGAAAATGTGAAGAAAGACAACAGTAGGAACTCTGTCCCCTTAAAGTTGGCTCATTTCACTGTTGTGAAATGTGATGCTACTACTTTGACACATTTCTCTCAAAACTAGGCAGACAGTTCATCCAGGCCAAACTGACATTTCACTTTGTCTTCCTTGTGGATGTTACAAAAAATACTTGTCCACAACAGGGCCCATGCAGAAGGTCATCCTGCTCCATAGAAGAAATAAAGTATGTATCCAGTCTGCCAAGTAAACTGAAGGGTAGGCTATGGAAAAAGGCATTGTTAAAAGCAGTATGATTTGCAAAGAAACACTTCTTGTAAGGCAAAAGGAGATAAAAAGTAACCCTTTTAGGAAAACAGAAAAGTATATCGTCACTTTTGTAAATTAACTTCATTGGACATTAAAGTTGCAGTGAAATTCCCAGACATACTAAATATCATAGTGAAAACCAATCAGCCTGGTAAGCAACCTGTGAGAGACTAAGTCCTACCAGCAGGACATACATTTTCAACAGCAGAGAATATGATAGACCAAATTCTTACACTGTTCACAATTAAATACTTGTGATCTAGTGTGACCATTGTGCTGGCCTCATTTCCTGAGACCTGACCCGGATTAAGCAAGACCTTTTGAGATAATTTGGCCCAACCTTCTGTTGAAAACAAGTTCTTACACTTTATTAGTGGTTATTGCTAGAGCTTGTCAAGGAAGATCTCAAACATTTCCAGCAAATGAGCTTCTGCCATTTCTTATGAATGACCTATTCCAACAGTCAGTTCTCACAGTGGTGAGTTTTGTTCCTCAGTGTGAATGGAATTTCCTCTGGAGAAGCTAATGCCCATTAGTTCTCATCCTGCCTCATGCACCCCTGTGAAGAATATACCTCAGATTTCCCTGTAACACCATCCAGATATCAGATGAATGTGATGAGATACTATCTAAACCTTTTTTCCATTAAAACATTCATTTTCTCCAAACCTTTAAATATCATGGTGGTCTGTTTTCAATCTCTGTTTTGAAGTACAGGAAAAAAGTCTGGACACAGTAGTGCAGGTGTAGCATAAAATTTCTGAGTACACTGGATTCAAGGTGAATGGCATGATCAGACCCCAGCCTGTACTGGTGCTTGGATTACTTCACTTCATACAGAGAATTTCCTATGCATCCTTATAAAATATCAGTCAGCCTGTCACTGCCTCCCTGAGTGGTGGCTGGAGTCCCTGCCTCTCTGCCCATTTTGGTGCCAACTTCATGTTTGTTGAAGATGGATTCATTTCCATGGTGTAGATTGTTTATAAAGATATTTAACAGTATTGGCCATACTACCAACTTCTTGGGAACTCCACATTACAACCAGTCTGACTTGGAGCCATTACCCTCACTGTTTGAACTTCAGCCACTTTTTTGTCCCATCTTGTGTTTTGTCTGTTTGTATCTCACTTTTTCAACAAAAAGTTTGAGGTAGACTGTGATGAAAACCTTGCTAAAATAAATAGGTGACCTCAGTCTTTATCCTTGGATTTCTGCTTGCCAGTAGTTTGCAGATTTCTTGCTCTTGACATCTTCTGCTTACTTTTGTATTCCTAAAGGAACCTCTGCATGTCCAAGAAGTATCTATGTATTTCTTTCTGGGAATGTTCTGCCCCCTTTTATTTTTGCACTTGAGTTCTTTCAGTAGGACATTTAAATAAGACTGTTTAAAAACAAAGTGTTTGTTTTTATGCCTATTCCTATTCCCACTTAGGAGAATGGACTACTCTTCTACTCCAGGAAGGCTGTCTCTGAAAATGTCTCAGCACTCTTCCAAGCAGCACCTTTATTCTTCAAGGAAGTCTCCCAAAGGATCAGGAGTTCTCCGATCAAGTTAAACAATATGTACTATGCCAAATTCATTTATTAGATGATAGGAAGGTAGATACCAAAAGACAAAATATTTTACTTGAATTAATAAAATTCAAAGGAAAGAGTAAATATTTGTCCATATTTAAGTCCCAAGCTCTCTTTTCTGATAAATTCTTGTGTAACCAAATCCCAATGAGAGAGAAATCACCTTAAAAAATGCATGCCAAAAGCCTCCAAGTTTTGAGCTGCACAAAGTACTACAAAATAGAAAATATACATAAAAATGTAACTTGATCTGGATGTCCTCTCTTAGTAAACTATTTAACTTCAGTCAGATCACTTTAGATCAGTAAGAAACGTCATTACAAAATAATAAAATCTAAGCAATTGCTTGAGTGACAGCCAAGCAGTCATACATTACTTTTAGATATAATAGGATATTAATCATTTAAAGAATGTTAACATTAATCAGCTATTTTTTAAGAAATGGGACTCAACTAAAAGAGAAACATGGTGAAGTAAAAAAAAAAAAAATCATTATTTTCTTACTCTCCCCAAAGGTTCCTTTTACTAAAATTCAGACAGAAACCTTTGTCTTCTTCAAATGACAAAGCTTTTCAGCAGAACACAATACACAAAGGCAGAACTTCTGTTAAACAGTGCTCTCTTGTGGTTCTGTGCATCAGTGAAAGACTAAATCGTATAAAGATAAAGGTAGTCACAGTCTGAAATTTCTTGCCACCAAGTCTAACTCTAAATTATCCCTCAGACTTGGATTTAATTTTTCTAGTATGTCAATAACCTCATATCAAAAGACCACCTTTAGATACTGTATTCAAAGCAAAGTATGAAATAAATTTAAAAATATATAACAAACATTTTAAACTTGATCTTTAATTTGAATTCACAATTGACAATATATGTAATACCAGGATAGCAGTTAATGCATCAATTCTCACAAATTCTATTGGCAGAATTTCTGCATGGCATGGGATATATATATATAGGTTACTCAAATAGGAAGCCCAGATCTCATAGCTTCAATAAATACAGCCTAATTTTTAAAATAGAAATCTTAGTTTAACTTGCTGGGAACCATGTTTAGACCGTTCCCCATGTCCACTTTCTTCTACAGTATAGCGTAAAGAACAAACTACTCATTATCCCATGTAACTAAAACATGGGATAATTCAAAATTAACAGGAATAATTAACCCAAATTACTAGTTATAATAAAGTGAGACCACCTTCTCATTTTAAAATATATAAAGTATTCATCCAAAAGAACAAAAAGGTGCTTAAAAGACCAATTTATATAAGAAGTTGGTTTTACCTTTTCAAAATACAGCAGCTACCTTGGTTATAAAGTTTAAAAGGAATGCATCATTCAATTTCTGTAGCTGTTTTCTAGCTAAATTTTTTTTAAGCTATTACTTCACTTTAATTTTCCATTTCTTTCAAGCCTCGCCATATATTAACAACAGGGTTATCAGCATTATGATGTCTGTACTTTCTAAGAGAAGTGAAGCAAATGTAACTGACCTGTTCACTCCTATCAAAGCTGTTGGACTTCACAATATCAGCTGCAGGTCTGACTTGGGCTCGTGCGAGTTCCTGAGGAGCGCTCTGAGAGTTTGGCATGGGTGGCAAAGGAGCTCTCCGTTTCTTCGGCATTTCAGCTGGCAGAGTGCTCGAGTCGTACTGCTTGCTGACAGTGTTAGATCTCGTGACAAATGTTGGCCTTGGCTTGCTCATCAATGGAGTTGCTGGGGCACTGGCAGCCTTGAGGTATGGGAAATAAAAAGAAAGCCAAGTTGCATATATTTTCTGGAAAATAATCAACATTATTGATTGCTCAAACTGAATATGTTTCTAGAAGTTTTCCTTAAACAAAGTAACATCTTACTTGTTCTCTTTTCTTCTTGTTTCGTTGAAAAAAGCTGAAAAATCCTTTGTTTTCTTTCTCTTTTAGAACATCTATGTTTTCAGATTGGTAGGAGCCTAAAATAGAAAACAATAGTTCTAGATGTTATTTTGTGCAGAAATTATTTCTCCTGCATTCTTACTATTTCACCATGTCATAAACCTCCTGCAATGATACACAGAACATATCATAAATCACCCATATTAATAATTTTTCTAGGTGCTGCAGAATGAACAGTTTGCCCATCATCCATGTTCCTCCTCTCCTCAGAAGTCAGGGCAGATGAGTTTCAGCTGCTCTTAATACTGGCATTTAATCCAGCCCACCCCACCTGTCATATGCTTTGGTTCATATCACAAAGGGAGCAAAAGGGAAAAAGAGCATCAGACTTTTCAGCTCTCCATTTCTACAGACTTAAACTTATGGCAAAGTGTGAAGTGGGACAAGCCAGGATCCAGCCTGCACATGGTGTAACTATGGAGAAAGATCACCCAAACACTCAATCAGTGCACACCTAACTGCATGGCACTCACAGTAAAGACAGTCAGATCTATTCTCGTTATCTTGCAGGATTTATCCTCCTTAAATTGCTTTATTCATGCAGAGGATTTGTAAATCTCATTACTGACTTTTGTTAATTTTACTAGAATGAACTTTCTTACAGAAATCCTCCCATTGAATGCAAATGTAATGAGCAACAGAAATCAGCAAGTCTACTAAAAATATCAATATAAACATGACCCTAAATTGAATAAATTGATCTAGGGTAAAACTATACAAAAATACTTTCTCTATAGCTGTGTATATCCAATTCTGCACTATCCTTTTCGATATGAATTTAAGATAGGACAGAGATATTACTCATGCCACAGTTAAGCCAGATGCTAATGTCCTGCAGGTGCTAAGTTTCGCTGCCTATTTCAGTAAATCATACCTTGAAAAGATGGTAAATTTAAATCAACTGGTGAAGCAGCTACAGAAAGACAAAAAAAGACAGAAAATGTGAATCTGAATCAAGGATGTAGTGACAACATACAAACACAGAAAGCCAAGCTGGATCTTCAACATTAGGGAAAAATTAACTGGGTTTGCAGAAGTTAAAGGATGTGCATCTTTATGGACTAATACTTAAATCATTCAAGAACTTGAGCTGGAATACATGCAACACAGATTGCAACTGTGTGCATAAGTAGGGAGGCTCCACTTATATTTCTGAAGCAAAGAAAAAAATCAGTATGTAGAACAGTTTGCTCTGGTTTGGATGGTTAAGCAGTCCAAATTTGGAAAACAAAGAGCAAAGTAAAAATAAAATATAATAGTAATAAAATAAATTGTGAAATTAAATTCTATTAAGTAAAAGATACACCTTACTTTCATAAAGATAATGGAAAATTCAGAGCTTTGAACCTTCCTGCAAAATTGAAATGCTGAGCTACTTCATATTAAGAGAACTGAAGAATATACAAATTTCCTAGCAGGGCACTGCTGTGTAGAAAGCATATATACCCTGGTATGCCCTCCTAAGGATTTTGGGCTGTTTCTTCAAATGAAACACACAACATATTGTGCAAAAAGCAGCTTTTCCAGTCTGTAGATGGAGGCAGGAAATAACCAGACAAAAAACCCAAATAATTTGCACATTTGAGCGCACGTAGTCAACGTAACTCATTTAGGCAAAATATGTTGGTTTTCAGTGTGGAAGAGAAAGATATTTCAATTTTGTTTTCTCTGTGGAAAATGAAAAACTGTCCAAATCTGTCATTCTGACCTTTTCCAAGTAAACTGAGAGAACTCTTGAAACTGTAAACACCAAACAGTAAGGTTACCATATTTAGGTAGAAAGAGGGGCAAAGACAAACAAAACCCCAACAAGCCCCACAAGTTTTAAGGAGAATTAAAATCAAGCAAATAAAACCATGGTCAATAAGAGGAGTGAGTCAATCAATATTACTGCTTTCTACACTGAAGTAAAATTTCCTGTGAGAAATGTCTGAAATGGAACAAAGCACACTGTACAAAATTTTTAATTACAGTTTAGTAAACCTGTCACCTGTCCAGATGAAGTTAAAATCTGGCCCAGGAATATCTGTATTAGAAATATTAGAAAGTTAGTACTTTGTGCCTCTTTTGGACCAGAATTAAAAAGACAATTATTTTATATTCCTTCACAATCTATAAAATTAGCAAGCAGCCATCAGAAATATACTTAAAGACCATCAGAATACTCTAATGCTTTTAAAATTTTAAATTATTTTAAAGAAAAATTTTCTCTAACATTTCTGTTCTTTGCAGGTCATCATGATGTTGTGTAGGAACTAAGGGAAAAATGGGTGTTGTTGGGAGTTTGTGGGGAAGGTGTGAGGGAATGAAAGAAGGCATTACGTTTAACTGAGGATTTGTACTCAGCTAACTCTGCTGGTAGGGAACACTGGTTAGAAAATAAAACTTATACAGCACTTCTGAAAACAAAAGTCCAGGTACACACGAGTCAGCTTCAATTTTGTGGAAGACCAATGAAATATATATTAAATTTCTAGAAAATATTTTCATAAATAAACCAACAACATGTATACAACTATTTATCAATTAACTTTTATATAGAAACAATTTAGAAAAGTTATCTTACCTTGACTGACATCCATGGCATATAGTTCTCTTAGTCCAAGGTCATTAAGAGATTTTGTCATATCAAGGGGTTCTTGAGACTGATAACTCTTCAGTAGTAGAGTATGTGAAGGATCAAATTCACATTTGCTACAGATAATCGGTAAGAGTTCTTGAAGTGGTGAATGTGGACTAACTCTTACTACTGTTTTCTGTGTCTTCTTGTAGTTTATCACTACCCTTACTGTTTGCTAAAGAGAAGAAAATTCCAATAAATACTGGCACAAATTCTGAAAGAAATGGCATTTTTACAACAGCCTCACAGTAACCACTGGAATTCCACTTATGCCCAACTTGACCAGTGCTGCAGTTTCAGAAACATTACGTAAGAAGCTAAGAATTATTTTGCTATTCCCTTCCACATGAGAAAAGGACACATGAAGCAGACTGCTTTCTGCTTCATCAGTGCCACTGGCCTGTGCAGCAGGGCACATGCCTGGAGGGTTATACTGGGCAGCTGTGGAAGTCAGTGGCAAGGCACAAGGAGTGCCTGTAAACACATGTCTAGGAGGGAAGCAGAAGGGCAGCAGGCCCTCTGTATGTGCTTTAGATAAATTAAAAGTCAGTATTCTTCTACATAGCAGAATGACAAAGGTGGAAGGAAAGATTTAGGTAACATCCAGAAATTGGGTTTGTGCTTCTTAAAGCTCCTGCCTTCTTGAGGGTATATAAAAAAAGCCAAGAGAACAGTATGTATTGAAGGAGAATGAACATACAATCAGAAGGGTACATATATCACCGCATGACAGATGGTACAAGATGTTGATTTTCAGTTTGTTCAAGGCTGTACTCAGCCACACTTCATCTGCAGAATTTTTCAGTAAGGCTGATAAAGCATGGAATTTCAAATAATACTGTAATATTTCCTTCTTTCTGCAGCAAAGATGCTTGCTGCAACAAATTGAGATGTATTTTACCTAGGAGGAGCTTACAGAAGAGACTAAAGCATTTCACAGAGCTTCAAGATGAGAGAATGAAAGAAAACAGGAAACACTGAAACAAGAGGATGTGCTACCAGCTCAATTTGTTGAATATAGCAGTAATTCTAATTTCTCAATATGCTTAACTTTAGTTTTCACCTCTGGTATAACTGGAGCAGGTTTCTTCTTATCCATTTGTTTCGCCTTTACAATCACCTTTTCCACTTCAAGCATTCCCACTGGTGTGTTGGGTTTGAATTTAATCTGGCTATTTTCTGCTGATACCAACTCTATGGTATAACTTGATGGATTTAAATGATACTGTGCACAGAGAAAGATCAGCAAGTCCATCATGGGCTTCCTGTAAAAGACAAATGGAACTGTCACAACAGATGACAATTAAGCAAGTTATAACAAGATGTGCTGCTAAACATTTAATTCAAGTTGTCCTTTCCCTTCCAGGACTAAATAATTACTGCTAGACACCAACTTTAAATATCTTTGAGCTTTAAAAAAACATAATTAAAAGAAAAAAAAAGCCAACCGTCCCAAAAAAGCCACTAAAAAGAAAATTAAACTGGTTTGCACACAAGTATGCCAAGTACTTGAACAGAGTGGGAGCTTCTTGTATGAAGCTTTTCCTGAGGTCAACTGGGACACGTGGATTAGTTACCTCATTTGACTTTTGGTGGGAACTTTAACAGTCGTGATAAATACTCTGTTACTCATTAAGAACAGTTCTTTTGTGAAGCCTGGCATTTTTGTATCCATTTTGAGTTACATGGGACTTTATTTTCAGAAAGTGTGTGGATGAACCACTTGGAAGATACAGGAGAAATGAAGTTTGAGAAAGCCACATTTTAAGCAGGTCTTGCATTAGGGATTCCAGAATTATCTAGGTGCTTAATACCAACAGCAGGAAATAAGCTAAATGACAATATAGTAGGCAAATGCCATTTCTTGAGAAGCTCTGGGTGATGTAAGATGTCTTTCCCACATTCAATAGCCTACAGTATTTGTCAGATGTAGTGAGTACTTGTATGTCCTTGTTCCCCCAATGTTTAAAGAAGAACATGCAGAACAAAGTATTAACATAGGCTGAGTATTTCCAGTTGCTACTGAAATCCATTTAATAAAATTGTACTATAAACAGAAATTTCATAGATATTTAAATACACCAAATGTAAGGAGAATGTCCTAACTTTGCATGTTATGGAACTGAATTAGATTAGTTTACAGCACTAACAGATCATTCCTCAATAATTTTTTTTGAGTTGGATAAGGACAACTTCATTGTGACATCCTCTGCATCTTTCAGTTACAACTATGAACAAGGAAATCCATCATCTGCTCTGTCTCACAAGGATATTATGAAAATAAAAGTCTGTGAGGCAATCAAATGGTATGTTGAAAAAAATGCTGAAGTGTCTCGTGGAAAATAAATACAGGCTTTGGCTGGTATGGCTTTATCAGAAATCTTAAATTCTAGATATAATCTCATAACAGAGGCAAGTATTCTGGTACCACAGCCAAAGGTGGAAATAGCTTCTACAAAGAACCATCAGATTAAGCAGAATTCTAGATAACAAAGATCATTAATATATTTATTAAGCAGCAAGTTAAAGCAGACTTTTAATATTAAACAGTTCTGTAAAATTAATTAAGAATTACTAAATTTTAGAAGTTATTGTGAACACTGAATTTTTCCCCTTTAATTTGCCCTAGAATATCATTCCCATTTCCCTTCATCTTAAAGGACAACTGTTCCATAAGCAAACTGTCTTCTGATTTCCAGTAGCAGGCTGGACTCTCTGGTGCACATGCTGCAGTTTCAGAAGATGATAATTGTTTGAAAGCTGACAGATGTTTCTTTTCCAGAGGAAAGCTTCTGCCTGCTTAAGTGGCAGGAGAACACTTGCCTCAGGAGACAAAGCCAGGAGGAACAATAAAACAAAAAAACATACAGAAATGGTACTCCAGTGTGTGAAAAGGCAGTTATCAGATGGTCTGAAGAGGTTTAGGAGAATGTAATATTCTCCCATGCTTTCATCTAGATGATCTATAACAGCTTGAGGAATACCATGAGAGATGCAGAATATTAAATGCTCCTCCCTCTTCACATTGCTAAACCAGAAAGCTTGTTTCAATACATCTGCTGTATATAGCACAACCTGTTTCAGTTACAAGACAGAAGGAGGGAATACTTCATTTCTGGTACTTCTAATCCCTAATAAAACAAGTACATCCATCCTACCATAAGAAGAGGGCTGCAAATGCAAATCTTATCATTCCCCCATCTGGCTGGGGGCAGAGCTAGGGAGGAGGGAGCCAGAGGAGGCTGCAGACACTGCTTCTGAAGTGACCTTTCTGGTTACCAGTGTATCCAGTAAGTTACTCGTTACCTTTTTTCTGGTGAATTTTTATACCCTGACGGGCTTTAAAAGCTGTCCTTCAGTTATTAGAGAGGAGTAAGAACATCAGTGATGAGGAGAGCAAGAATTGACAAGCAAGGATCCCAGAAAGCCCAGAAAGCCATCCTACAGAAATGCACCACAGTGACAGGGCACACCCTCACATTAACCAGAGTCACAGTAAGTCACTGATAAGTGAGAATGGTAAGTGAGAAACAGCTGTTCATAAACACCAGGTACATGCAAGTTAGTACATAAGAAAGTGATTCAGTGCAAATTTACTTTCCAATGGTACTTCCAGAAACAACCTGCTTAACTGGAGGATGATGGACTTGTAAGTCCCCCCACCCCGCTGCACTGGAGGTATCTTCAACAACTGCTTTAGAAAGATATTCCTGCAGTAATTAAAAAACCCAAACAAGCTTTTCTTGTTACCACATCCTTCAAAACTTGTATAACTCTTTTTTCCTAAAGCCTTCAAGGATTATAGGTAGAAGAATGCATATATCACAGTACATATAACAACTTTGATAATTAATACTTAGCAAAGCACCAAGAAAAAGCCATCAGCTACCTCAGAGTACATCACCTGATGTTATTCCTTTATCTAACTTCAGTAGAATTTTTTTTGCAACTTCATCATATTACCCTAGGTTTTCTGAAAAATACTCTGAGTATAAATGTATTTACATACTCCAACTTCTATATAATTAGGATCTTTATCTCACTAACATCTTGCTTTGTGTTACGTTGCCCTTGCTACCCACTATGCCAAAGCAGGGAACAAACCAACCCAACTTAATCTGAAAAAGAAAAGTTTCTTCTGGTGGACTATGGAATTTGAGTACAGCTGTTAAAACTCACCATTTTGCTTTTTTTACAAAGATTTAAAAGGTGTTCTCTCCCTGGGACCTTCACAGCTGCTCACCTCCAATTATGAATGAGAAAAGAAGCAAAGTGACCACTTCTCTGTTTATGTCTAGAGGGATTGTGCCTATTTGATCATGATATATGACTATGAAGACAGAGCAAAGCTAGAACAAATGATAGCTTGAAATATATTTCACAGTGGACTGCAGGCCCTATACATCTCCCCTCATTCTGAGATGAGCCTAGCAGTGCTAATACTGGTACTTATTTGCAGGACAGTCACTTATTAAGTCAATCACATACAGTATCTTGATTGAAAAATCCTGTAACTGTGGGATAATAAAACTGATTGGGAAATGAGTGCAATTCCTGATAAGCCTGTAAGGCCTGTCCTGAACACTGAGTAATTATACACAATGTAATCTGACCGAGTGAAAATAGATGCAACATTCCTTTCTGGCACTTTGTTCTGAGCAAAGCATGGGAGAGGGAGCATGGTACTCATCAGTGTGGATAAAGGGAGCAAAAAGAACAAGAAGCTCCTGACATTGTGCATGTGGAACCTCGTACCTTAAGAGGGTTTAAAAACATAGGAAGGCATCATATTTACAGACTGCAATATTCCTTGCATAAATGTGCTGAAAAAACCCATAAAGCATCAAGTACTCACATTATTTCAGAAAATTTCTTCTGAGAAATAAAACCTCATATTTAAGTTATCCTGAAAAGCACCTGAAAAGCGGGAGGTGTTAAAAGACCCACTGCAGCTCTGGTGAACAAGCTGATGTTTGATATCTAAGCAACAACCTCGAACTCCAGCAAATGACAGTGTGCAAACAGATTTCATCTCTCATTAAGAAGTAGCTATAAGCACACATTTACACTACCTGGCTTGAAGAATAAATAAGCCTGCTTGGTTTCAAGTAGGAGAGACATGGGCTATACACTAACACAAGGACAGTATACAAATAGGTTGTCTTATTTCAGCTTAGGACAGCAACAAACTGGCATCCAAATTGCTGTGATCCATACACAGCCTTGCACAGGACCCTTCTGAGTAGATCTACATTTTAGGTCCCAGGATTTATGATTTGAGCTCACCAGTAAATGTTCAGGCCTTTCTGAACAAAAGGTGACTTGAGGGTTACATGCACAGCCTATCCTACCAATTAACAGTTTGAAATATGCATTTCAAACTAAAACCAGCTTAAGCAAAACATAATTGATGAAAGAAATCCAAAGCTATAGCTATAAATTTTTTTTGAAGAATTACAGATTTTGTCTGAAGTGATGACATTTTTTGATGACTGCTAATAGTCTACAGGTAGCAGTGCTGAGTAAGTGCTGAACACATAACTTTGTACCCAAATAGGATGAACAAATTCATCTTTAAAAAGCAAAACTTATGAGGGAAAATTGACTGAATCATACAAATCGATATTTTACAGAGATTTTTAGCGACTAGAAAAAATAACAGATGTGGATACACATACTGACAGGTACCACACAGAAATTCTGAATCTGAAAAAAACAGTCTTCTGAAATGGTGGGTAAACATATGAAGATGTTTCCATATATACTCAAAAACCATCGTAGAATCACAGAATCATGTAGGTTGAAAAAAGATCTTTTAAATACCTCCAGGGATGGCAACTAAACCACTTCCCTAGGCTGCCTGTTGCAGTGCTTCCTTTCCATGAAGAAATTTTTCCTAATATCCAATCCAAAGCTCACTTTAGGCCATTGGTCCTATCACTTGTTACTTGGGAGAAGAGACAAACCCTACCTGGCTACAACCTCCTTTCAGGTAGCTGCAGAGAGCAATAAGGTCCCTCCTGAGCCTTTTCTCCAGGCTACACAGCCCCATCTCCCTCAGTAACTCCAACCCCTCTAAGGCTTGTGATCTTGACACTTCACTTCACTGCTCCTCTTTGGACAAACTATGTTCAAGCTTACACAAGTAATGCATTTTACCAAATGATTATAACCCTGATGAAGGTTGAAGTAAACTTGAGCAAAAAAGTAAAAGTAAACAAAAATATCATTCTGCATAACATACCTCCCATTAACTGTAGTGTACTTGATCACATCTCCTGGCAGGACCACTGATAATTCAATATCTTTATCAATTACATTCTCTTTCTGTTCCATGATGAGGTTGGTTGGCTCTGTGTTTTCAAACGGAGAAACAGCAATGGATTTTGTTTCAGAGGGAGGAGGTGGTGCTTTAGATTTTCTTCTGAAATAAATGGATAAAAATTAAAAATCAACTATGCATTTATACATATGATTCCAAACTGGCAAACTAACAGGTCTCAAAACAGAAACGAATGACACCTTATTCTTTTCTAAAGTAATATGTGCAAAGGGACATATCTTAAATATACAATCAGTGGTGCAGAAGACAAAACAGGCTAAGGTATCCCTTACACACAAACACAAAAAAAAAGCACCCAACAAACATCAAGCCAAAAAGAGTTATTAAATGTACCATAAAAGAGTAAATTAGTTGGTTGATTTTTTTTCTCCCTTGGGTTATGCAAAGACCCTATTTGTGCATTCTCCAAAGAGATTTACTGGATTAGTATAAACAGAAATATTGTACTATGCAGTATGAAGCCAATTGTACTACCAGTGTGCTTTATACAGGATAGATGCTGGAGCAAATAGTGACACTTTTCCTCCCCAAATTTTCTTTTGGTTGTTAAAATTATTTAAAGAAATCCCATCAGTTCTACATTATTTAACTTCTATACAGTAATAAAATAAGGGTATAACCAATTTTATTGTGTTGTGGTATTTCCTGACATTTCACTCACAAAATGTTTTCATATATTCCCCTCACCTATGCTGATCTCCTATTTTAATTTTCTGGGTACCCAGTCCCATGTCAGTGACCAGACAGTTTATTCTTGAATACAAGAACTGATCACTAAATATGCTGCACTTATTTCACTAAAAAAATTCTAAAACAGCATAAACCCCTCTATATCTCTTAATATATGGATGTTACAGTAAATTCTGAATGCAGGACTCTCACATCCTACAACAACATCTAGTCCAATATTTCCTTTTATATAAATAACTTTTCACAATTAACCAATATATTTGGAAGGAAAAGATACTATTATTAAGAATTTTACCATTAGAAACAAAACCAAAACACAATCAAGACACATTACCTCATGAGAGCTTTTCAATTGCTCATAAACGTTCTTGAATGGAGCCATATTACCAGAAAGTTAACATACTTTTCAACACAATGCACAAAGGTTCCAAAAATATGCTCCTCATTTAGATAGAGCTGTACCAAACTTTGTTTACTTTAAACCTAAGGAAATTAACCCCTATAATTGTCCTACAGAATTAAAACAAAAAACCCTAGCATACAACAACAAACACACACCTTTCTTGAGAAAACAAAGTTTAAAGTCACTCACAATGAAGAATAAACAAGGTCCAGAGCAGCATTGCAAAAAACTGTAACAAGGCTTCACATGACTGATCTGTTGCTGAAAGTGCTTAGAGTTTTGAACTTCAGAACTCTGTGCTGAATAATTAACTATTCACATCCCCCGAGCTAATCTGGAGTACTCACAGGCCTCCAAAAACACTGAAGGAGGACCCACATTCAAAATTTATCCTCTCTCAATGTTTTAAGTTAGTTTGGTGTGCTCTATATGCAATTCATGATGTGCAACACGAGCTGAAAATTTGACTTTGGTCTCTACAGCAGCTTGCCTGGGTTGTTTCAGGGTTACATGAACATTGCAAAATATATAAATTAAACTCCTTCGTATTCCTTCCGAGCTTTGGGGTTTTCTTGCAAGAATTTTAGTTTTCATATAACTGGCAAATACAAATTATTAGCTAGTACAGAGCATCAATCCAACTATTAGAAATAAATAAAATCCCCAAAACATAAAAACTTACCTTATGACATTAATACCAAAAACCCCAGAGTGAACTAGTACAGCTTGTTCTCCATTTGTCACTCTTTCCTACATCTTTAACTTCAAATGACTGTTAAAAGCTATTTATCAGAGAATTTAATCTTTGAAGAAGTGTCACAGAAAGATTTCTCTTCAAATTCTAGTGAACTCAACTTTCCATCAAGTAGACAAATACAATTTTATCACTGGAACTTTACTATCACCAGAGTACTTAATGACACACAGCAATAAAAGTGGTTTATTCATACAGTGTCTAACTTAAACTGGAGAGAGCTAAAAGTGACCAAATACATCAAAACATGTGCAAGTTAAAGTTCTCTGTATTCATAAAGAACACAAACACAAAGACACACACGGGGCCAGGCAGTCTAACACGGTCACTGAAGCCTCGTGTCCCCTGCTGCAGAGCCACGTTCCCCACCCCCTCCAGAAAATCTGAATGTGCTTTATGGTTAGTTATGCATACCTGTCCCACCACACACAAAGGAGCAAAAATCCCAAGTGTACTTTCTCACAAGTCATGCCAAGTTTTTGGCAACCTGTTATTAAACAACAGGGTTCTCGGTGCTTTCATTTTCTGTTTCCAGGTGCCATGTGTTTTTTTCTTCAGTTCTCACCAATCCTCTCATCTCTCCTTCTCAGCCCATAGTATTTGCATTTGGTTTCATTGCTTTTTCATTATTCCAGCTTGTGTTTCTACCTTATCAGGGGAGCAGCTGCCTGACAGGCAGGCTGTGCTGCACTCTCAGCCCCAAAACTGGTAGTGGACAGCAAGAACAATTCAGGTGACCATGATTACATGAACAGGTGATGGTGGGAATACATTCGCAGAGGTAGCTTTTACCTACAAACCCTCCTCTCCCTACTCTGCAATTCAAGAAGCCAATGAAAGTGATTTTCTCACTAAGGCATCCTCCACACATCATTTTATCCCAACACCAAAAGTAACTCCAAGTTCATACTATCAATTCAAATACTTCTCCACCATAAAGAGGAAACAAAAGCCCGGTTCTCTCTTGCCTCTTAGACCTATACCAAGTATTCAGCAAACCAGGAGAGCTGTTGATTTATAATGATTTTGCTAAAAAGGATGTTAATCTAGTTTCTTCTCCTGAAAACAAAACCTCTTATTTTTAGTAAGACAAAATATAATCATAAAAGAGAGTAATTCCCTATCATATAAAAACAACACTTCAGAGGCCAGAAAAAAAGTGCTCAGTAAGTGGTCTTACAGCATCTTTCATGTTCAGACAGCTTCCAGATGTGCTAGAACCTTAGCCAACCTGTTTATAATTTTCAAAACAAACATTAGAAGGAGTTAGAACAACCAAAAACATGATCTTCATTTTCATATCTGCTATAGAATTACAGGAAAGCTGAAGGAAGAATCAAACTGCAGCCTATTTAGCTATGAATTAGTTAATACAGAGGGAATTAAAAGAGAAATTTTAACCAAATGAGGTCACAACTCAATAACAATAAGAACTCCTCTGGAAATTGCTGAAGTATCCTACACGATGTGGGTCCTCATTGCTTGTCCCCATGGGCCCCAGTCCTATCAACTGGCTAACCTTCTCCATACACCAGACATTGAAACTGCCCAAGCCCAACTCTCTGAAGAGATGTGCTCCCCACTGTTCATCATCAGATACACAGTTTCAGCCACATATCTTCTACCTAACTTTTCTGTTTAAAATACTGCTTGAGCCAAAGCAAAAAAGTAAATAAATGTTTCTTCTCTGATTCTCTCTAGCCCTGGACAAGGCTGTGAGAGGGACACCCACAATGCTCTCAAAGGCACCCACAAACACAAGGTGCTGCAGCCTGGGCAGAGTTTCTATTTCCCTTGTTACCAGAGCACCTGGAACCCACTGCTTATGCCAAGGCATTCAGCTGGCTCTTATCTAGTAGCGATTATATTGTTCCCCAGAAAACTGATTTGTATCTCTTAGAAATTTAGATTTCTGAAGTCTAATCTGCAATTCCTGCCGATCTGTGTGACAATACAGTATTAAAGAATTCTTTCAGCCAAATGCAAATAGAAGACTATCAGTTTTTAAGAAAAACAGTGCATCTTTAAATCAAATTCGAGACCATAAGGTCAACATTTTATGTGCTTCAGATCCCACTTCAAGAGAATAAAATGTCATTGCTGCATCTCAACAACTTTCCTGCTTGCAAAGAAAAAAAATAACAGTGTCAGTGATCTGGATACATAGAAGCCTTTTTTTAAAAAAAGGTCTGACACAACAAATAAATAACACATCTATTTATTTGATTTTCAAAAAAAAATCCTGTTAGGAAGTTACAAGCAGTATATTATTAATTAATAATTAATAAATATTATCAGTAACTAGAGAAAGGCACCATAAAATAATGAGAAATACTTGAACTTACAGTAACCTGGGTTTCAATAAGAACCTCTTTCCCAAAAAAAAAAAAAAAAAAAAAAAAAAAAAAAAAAAAAAAAAAAAAAAAAAAAAAAAAAAAAAAAAAAAAAAAAAA